>PVLD010006209.1:0-103023 GCA_004027595.1 Dinomys branickii
TGAGCTCACTTTGTAGCCCAGGCTGCTCTGAACTCACAATGATCCTCCTGCCGCAGCCTCCGGAGCGCTGGGATTATAGCCCCTTTAGATTCTAAGGGTGTAGAAGCAGTCTGATCCGCGGCAGGCCTCCTACCAGTGTGCCTCCAGCTCCCCACATGTTGTCAGAAAGCAGAGGAGGCCTTCAGTGGGGTTTGCATTTGGCCTCAGCTGAGCTCCAAGGGCCTTGGAGGGAGATCGTGTTCCATGAATAAGGAAACAACCTCCCTACATCCTTTACCAGCTTCCGTTACCTACAGCCCACCAGCCAGGGCTGGCCCAGCTGCCTGGAGCTTTGTCCCTACAGGAGTCACAGCCAAATCCAGACACCAGAGAATTCTGTCTGTAGAGGATGTTTGCTGCAGCGTTTAGAACAGGGACAGCTTAGAAACAGGCCAGACAACCTAAGAGAAGGCTGGTGAAACAGGTTATCATACATGTTCACCGCCGTGGAAGTCAGTGTAAGACAGAGAATGTCTTATGCAGCACTTCCTATTACAGTCACTGCTCCAAGCACCATACAAATTGTGAGGTTGTAATCCTCACAATAACCCTAGGAGGTGGAGATTATTACTGATGCTGTATTACAGATAAAATTGTGGCATACAGCAGTTAAGTCACTTGACAGGATTCAAACCCAGGCAGTCTGCTACCAGAGCCTGAGCTCTTAGCTACCATGCTAGTAGTGTCATAGAAAGATTTTCCTGGTGTGGAAACTTGTATACTATACCATCCCATCTTTACAGGGGAAAAAAAGAGACATAGCTCCACAAGATTAGAAAATAGGTGCTAAACGTAGGGAGCATATTCTACATTCGACCATGTGCCCTCATTTAATCTTCACAGCAACTTTATGAGATTGAGACTGATATTTTCCACTTTACAGGTGAAGAAGCAGACTCAGAGAGGTTGACTGTCTTGCCTGAGGTCACACAGCTAATGAATTGCAGAGCCAGGTTTTGAAAGCAGGTTGCCTGAGTCCACAACTCATGGGAGTTAAATGAATGAGTGGTTGACTTTGTTACTCTTTAGCCAAGCAGGTGCAGAGCAAGGTCACACCCTAGCATGGACAAACTTCCAGGGAGGCAGGGAGGACCTGCCTTTGTCCCTGGACACTGCCTATACTGTGACTGATGCAGGTGAGGGAAGCATGGCACAGGTGATTTTACAGCAAAGGTAGCCAGGTGTGCTGGTGCATGCCCGTAATCCCAGTACTTGGGAGCTGAGGCAGGAGGATCGTTGCAAATTCGAGGACAGCCTGGATGGGCCACAAAGTGAATTCAAGGCCAGCCTGAACTGCATAGCAAGACCCTGTCTCAAAAAGACACAAACAAAAAAGCAGAAAATGTGTGGTTTCGTGTGACAGCTGTAGGCTTTCTGACTTAAAGTTTCTGCTTGTGGCGGGGAGCCTGGCCCCTCAGACCAGGCTGCTACCATCACAACACTCCCTGCTTACCTTCACTGGTAAAACACAGCTTGCCTGCTGGTGGACACGATTCCACATTTGTGACAATCTTAGGAGAAAAGCAGAACAGTTCACCCTATCTGACTCATAAGGAAACTGAGATTCTGAGCACTTTAGTCACTCAGGAGCCAGAACTGTGAAGTAGTCAAGAGTCAGTTGGATCCGGATTGGATCCCAGCTCTGCCATTATTAGCCGTGTGACGTGGGTACTAGCACTGCCTCCCTGAGCACCATTTTCCTCCTCTGTAAAACAGGAATAATGGTGCGTATACCTTCAGGCTTACAGGGGAGAGGAAATGAAATCATGTGTGCAAAATGCTTGGTCTAGTGCTTGGCATTCCAAAAATGGTAGCTGTTAGTCATTCAACAAATATTTATTGAGCACCTCATGGTAAGGATACCATAGGGACTACAGCAGTCAAAAGTCCCTGTTCTCAGGGCTGGGGATATAGTTCAGTAGTAGAGTGCCTGTGTTGCTTGTGCTAGGTCTTGGGTTTTATCCCCAGCATTCCCCAGAAAATCCCTGTTCTCATGTTCCTGAGTCTCTCAAAGAGGCAGGAAGCTGTACAAACACACATGGTAAAGCATGCATTGGGACAGGTGGTAGGAAGTACTCGGAAGAAACTGAAATTACAGGGTGCCCCAGGACCCCTCCCAGGGGGAAGAGGCATCAGTGCTGCTGTTTTAAAACTGGGTAGTCAGCACTGCGAGGCCCTGAGTTCAATTCTCAGTGCCAAAAAACAAAAATGAAAAACCCGGGCATTCAGAGAAACTTCCTGACTTGATTTGTACTGGAGCAAAGACCTGAGGAGACGAGTGCAGGAGCAGACAGGCACCTGATAGGAAGAGAGTTTCAGGCAGAGGGTACAGCAGGGGCACAGAGTACCTTTGGCCCATGTTTTACTACGAAAATTCCCAAACATATCCCTGCCACCTCCACCACCACTGAGGTTTGAAAGAACTGGAAAGCCAAATGCTTCCCCACCAGATTCAACAATTAACATTTTATTTTATTTTGGTTTTTGCCTTTGTGAGACAAGGTTTTGCTGTGCAGTTCAGGCTGGCCTTGAGCTCATTTATGTATCCCAAGCTGGCCTCGAACTTGTGAGGATCCTCTTGCCTCAGCCTTCCAAAGTGCTGGGCTTACAGGCCTGCGCCACCACGCCAGGCTCAACAATTAACATTTTATGATGTTTGGTTTTGGACTCATCTGCTTTAGCTCTTCTGTGCCTTTGGCACCAGGTGACCTGCCTTGCAGATCTAGAGATAAAACACGCAGAGCTGGTGTCAGGAAACAGGAGCCTTCTGCAAGACTGAGAACAGGAAGAGCAAAAGCTCCTCATCTGACTGATCTGCCAGGAGAGGCCAAGAGTGGGGCCAGTCCCTTGCCCCTTTACTGGTGGAAATCGTGTGTTCTGTGAGCCCTCTGCCAAACAGGGAGGCCCTGCTGCTTCCTTGCTGGGGCAGGATGAGGGTGCCCAGGGGCTTGGGGTGCGATGGAGCCACCTGCTGCCCTGCTTGGGTTGCCAGCTGGTAGGCACACCATCAGAAGCTGGCAGAGCCTGAAAGTTTCTGGTGTTCCTTTGCAGACATCTGGTGCCCCCATCAGGTGGGTCCTTGGCTGCCTAAGTCCCAGGCCCAGGTCAGTACAGGTCACGTTCATTTGTTCCCTGCCCAGAGGCATTCCTTCTTAGGGTAACTCAGCTTATTTTTTATTTATTTATTTTGTCTTTTTGAGACAGGGTCTCGCTACGCAGTTCAGGCTGGCCTTGAGCTCACTTTGTAGCCCAGGCTGGTCTCAAACTCCCAACGATCCTCCTGCCTCAGCCTCCCTAGTGCTGGGATTACAGGCTTGCGCCACCACCCCTGGCATCCAATTCAGTTTGTGACCAGAGTATGGAGAGAAGTAAGTTCATGAGCCGAGCACCACTTTACTGCACACGTGCCTCTGCAACTTACTTTTTTTTTTTTTTTTAACTGAACAGTGTATCCTGTGCTTTTTAAATTTTTTTTCAGTATTGGGGATTGAGCACAGGGCCTCAAGCTTTTTAAGCAAATGCTCTCTCTAAGCTACATTCCCCTGCCTTTTTTTGTTTGTTTGTTTGTTTGTTTGTTTTTTGGTCTTTTTGAGACAGGGTCTCACTGTGTGGTTCATGGTGTTCTAAAGCTCACCTTGTAGCCCAGGCTGGCCTCGAACTTACAATGATCCTCCTGCCTCAGCCTCCCAAGTGCTGGGATTACAGGTGTGTGCCACCATGCCTGGCATCCCCAGCCTTTAAAAAAAATTTTTTTTTTAATTTTGAAACTGAGTCTTGCTAAATTGCCCAAGCTAGCCTTGAATTTGATTCCCCTGCTTCAGCCTCCCAAATAGCTGTAATTATAGGTGTGTTCCATCATGTGCCACTTTTTTTTTGTTTTTGAGACAGGGTCTTGCTATGCAGTTCAGGCTGGCCTTGAATTCACTTATGTAGCCCAGGCTGGTCTTGAACTCACCACAATCTCCTGCCTCAGCCTCCCCAGTGCTGGGATTACAGGAGTGTGCCACCATGCCCAGCCCACTTTTGATAAAGTGCATTTTCTGCTGGCTTTGCCTCCACCCCTGCGTATATTCAGAACAATCATATTGGTGACAAAAATCAGGCATGGTGGCTCACCTTCTATAATCCCAGCACTTGGGAGGCTGAGGCAGGAGGATCATTGTGAGTTTGAGGCCAGCCTGGGCTACAAGGTGAGCTCAAGGCCAGCCTGAACTGCACAGTGGGACCCTATCTCAAAAAGATACACACATACATACACACACACACACACACACACACACACACACGCACAAATGAACATATTGGTGACAAGTCCTACAGTTTACCTCACCAATGCCCTGAGATTAGACTTTTAAGTTATTCTCAATTTTTATTTCTGTGAATAAGGCTGTACTGAGCAAGACGTAACCAATGTCAATTAACTATATGACCTTGAAGATGGCCTCTCTGGATCTTAAGTTCTTCTTTGGTACGAACCAAATGACAAGATCCTCCAAGACATCTCTAATAAGTAACCAATAGCTTCCACTACCAATCTTCCTGTGACAGAGTTCTCACCACCTCATGAGCAGTCTATTTCCCTGGACAGGTGAAATGGTCAATAAAGTGTCCACTCATGTGGAGCCCACATCCCCCTCCCTCCGCTACTGGCTGGGCTTTACTCTGAGCCAAATGCCCACACATTTGGCTGTATGTTCCACAGCCTATGCGCTGGGGCTAGTGTAAAAATAAGAACATTTCAAAGCCTTTCCTCCCTCCTTTCTTTCCTTGGTGCTTATTAAGTGACAGCATTTTTTTTTTTTGGTACTGGGAATTGAACTCAGGACCTTGTGCTTGCCAGGTAAGCTCTTGTGCCGCTGAGCTATATCCCTGGCTTGTTGTTTACTAAGAACAGACCTTCTGCTAAGCATGAGGCTACAGTCATAGGAGAAGTTAGTTGCAGGGTCAGGACAAATCCCAGGCTCCCTAAATCCCTGCTGTGGAAGGGATGCTAAAGCAGGTGGTTTTTCCGCAAAGGCACTTTGGTATTCTATGCCCCAGGCAGAGTCCTGGCTGCTGTGTGGGAAGTAGCCAGAGGTGGGGCCAATTTCCAGTCTAGGGTTGGATGCGTACCCCTTCAGGTTTTAACTAGAGACAAAGCAAGCCTCCTTTCTCTTCTGCATTTACCTTTAAAATGAATAGGTTGAAATACACATTCAAATGTATAGGTCATTTTAAATGGGTAGTTGAGCAGTTAGTTCTGCCTAGGGCCTGTCTGCCTCTTCCCCAGTACTCTGGGTGGTGTTTTGCTCTCATTGAGCTCATTCGAAATGTTCTTGACGCCTGGGGGCAGCAGGGGTGTGTGTGGGGGGGTGGGGCCGTAGTGGTGCAAGCCTGTAATCTCAGTACTGGGGAAGCTGAGGAAGGAAAGTCAGTGCAAATTCCAGACCAGCCTGGTCTATAAAGTGAGCTCAAGGTCAACTTGAATTGCATATCGAGACCCTGTCTCAAAAAAAAAACAAAAAAAACCCCCAAAAATAATGTTCTTGACAAGGACTCACTCTATTGTGTTCTCTGTTATGGGGTAAGACTTCAAAAAAATTTTTTTTAATCCTCTATGGTATTGCGGAATGAACCCAGAGTCTTCACAGTGAGCTATATTCCCATTCCTTTTTATTTTTAATTTTGAGACAGGGTCTCACTAAGTCACTAAATTGCCCAGGCTGAGTTTGAATTTGCCATCTTCCTGCCTCAGCTTCCCAGAGGGTTGTGATTACAGATGCATGTCACCATGTCTAGCTTAGGATAAGATTTTATTTATTTATTTATTTGTTTGGTACTGGGAATCAAACTCAGAACCTTGTACTTGCCAAGCAGGCGCTTATGCCGCTGAGCTATATCCCCAGCCCTAGGATACGATTTTAAAGCAAAAATTTGGTCATCTAAAATTCTCTTAGTGCTGGGCATGGTGGCACATGCCTGTAATCCCAGCACTCGGGAGGCTGAGGCAGGATTATTGTGAGTTTGAGACCAGCCTGGGCTACAAAGTGAGCTCAAGGTCAGCCTGAACTGCATAGCAAGACCCTGTCTCAAAAATAAAATAAAATAATAAAAAAAATAAAATAAAATTCTCTTAGAAGCTGGGCATGGTGGTGACACCTATAATTCCAGAACTCTGGAGCCTGAAGCAGGAGGATCCCCGTTAGTTCGAGGTCAGCGTATTCTACAAAGTGAGTTCAAGCCTGAATTACATAGTGAAACCTTGTCTAAAAAAAAAAAAATCCCTTGGGGCCTATTTCCCCTTTTGTAAAATAGGATTGATATCCATTCCCTGCAGTTTTGTTTGTTTTGTGTTGCTAGGGATGAAATTCAGACAGGGCCTTACTTATGCAAGGCAGGTACTCTTGCACTGAGCTCTATCCCGAGCCAACCCATTCCCTACCTTTAGCACAAGGATTGGTGAAGAACTGAAATAATGAGGAAAGGAAGGTTATAACATTTGGGTGTGGAGTGAATAGAATTCCCTCCGGAAACTACATGTTGGATGAATTAATGATGCCGGGATAAATACATCACCTCTCCCTTCCCGTGTTGGACCTTCTGCTTCATGTTAACTCCACAGACAGGCCAGCGGAGCCAGCCTTGTGGCCCGAGATAAGGTTTTGGCGCGCGTCTCCCCTATCGGTCCCTCAAGAGGGTGTGGGGATGCGGATGAGGCTGACGCTGGCGGTGCGGTGCACGGAGAGGACTCAGGATGGTCTCCAAGTATCCGCGGAGTATGCGCTGTTGCCTGCCCCTGTGCGTCTTTGGGGTGGAGGTAGTTCTCGTTCTCGTCTTCGCCCTTTTCACCTCCTATGACCCTTCCCCAAAGGATCAGAAGATGCTCTTGGGGTCCTATCAAGGTGAGAGTTTCCTGGGGTCGCCCTCCCAGAGCTACTAGAGGTAGGGCGAGGCAGGCAGGGGAGATCTGTGGTTCTCAAGGGCCCTGCTGTTCCTTGCCACAGAATCCCCGAGGAAAGGGATTTCCCCTCCTTGCAGGGCTTGCGCCAGAACCCAGCCAACAGTGTAGGAGGTGCTTTGGGAGAAGCCAGGGCATCACCTTTTCTGCGAAGCCTGCTTTAATTTGTCAGTGTTGGGCGATTACCCTTCTCTCCTGCGTTTCCCAAATTCCCCATATCGAGTTGCTCTTAGTAATCCTTTGCGTCTCTGCTTCTGCTTTCACGTCTCTGTTTAGCTGCAAATCATTTCCCTTTCGGGGGTTTCTCTTGCTGTTTCCTGTACTCCGTTGCCCATTCTCCCCTACCTTCTTCTCACTTCAGCGCTGGAAAGTCTGCATTCTACCGGCAGATGTGAACCAGGACAATGGCTGAAGGGGAGTATAGCATGGTGGTTATTTCAGATGGAGCTAAAAACATCCCCAGGCTCTAATGAGAACAACTTTAGCAAGCCAGATGTCCAGGGGCGCGACTTTGCTGCTTTTTTAAAAAATGGAGATGCGACTCAATTGTCTCAGTGGGCCCATCAGTTGCTTGTGACAGTGACTAGGTCTCCTTAGGGGATATCCGCAGAGTGAAGGTGCTGCCTTATCTGATTGAGGGCTGACTTGTTCCTCAGTGACGGGAACTGACTAGTTAACTGGATGCCAAGAGAAGGAAGACACCCAGGAACCCCTGCAGGAGGTCCTCAGCACCGAAACAATACTGGGAGGGAATCACACACCTCTTAATGAGCTGGCTGTCAGTGCCAGACAAGCAAGATCTGGATGTAATTGGAATGCATTTCAATTTACTTTAATTCTTTTTAACCCAATGCAGTATTCATTCCAATTCAGTGTATTCTTTTGTTTCTTCTCTCAGTCATGTCTTACATTCAGTGTTGGGTCCAGGCACATGAAGATTAGGGTTGACGTTTATTGAGCATTTACTGTGTACCAGACCCTATCCCAAATGCTTCACAATGAGGCTCTCACAACAGCAGTGTGTGATTGGCTTCCTCAGCACCTCTGTTTTTCACATCAGAAAACTAGTGATTTCCCCGAGGTCACTCAGCTAGCAATAGAAGAGCCAGCTTGAACTTAAACAGCTTGGTTTTCTTTTCTCTTTTTTTGTCTTTTTGAGACAGGGTCTCGCTATGGAGTTCAGTCTGACCTTGAGCTCATTCTGTAGCCCAGGCTGATCTCAAAGTCACAAGGATACTCCTGCCTCAGCCTCCAGAGTGCTGGGATTATAGGCGTGCTCCACCACACCCAGCTTGGATGTCCTGGTTTTCATTTCCATGCACTTCACCATTGTGTTCCGTGGATGCTATTTATAGCAAGAATGAGTTACTTGTCACATAACCAGTGGGTATAGGAACCACTGATCCAAACGTGCAGATTGGCACAGGGCCTATGTTCTTCACCCTGTACCATGCTGCTGAAATAGATCTATAGTCTCCTCAGATGCTCACTTTGGAGAGAAGCACAGGGGGACACTTACAACCCAGGCAGGGCAGATGTTGGTGTCAGGGAGGGCTGCTGGAGATGACTGTCCAGCCAAGTCTAGAAGGCTCAGTAGGAGTTGGAAAAGGAGCCAGAGCCCAGAAGGAGCCCTTCTTTGTGGATACACATGTGGTGGACTGGGCCACAGTTCAGCAATGCAGTGTGCTGGACCCTAAAGAGGGAAGCAGGTGACAGTGGACACATGAAGTTAAGTAAGGAGTTTGATCTTTCTGCTGACCTGGCAGGAAGCAGGAATAGGATGAACTTGGGTTTGGGGTACAGAAAAGCCACTCCAGGCTAGTGGAGGGCACGGGACAGGGACACGGCTTGAGTCCTTAGTGTGGAGGTGGTCTTATAGTATTGACCAGAAGACTTTAAACCGCTGATTACACACACCATTTTTTGAGTGTGCTTTAGGTTTCCATGTTAACCTCAGATGCTACCGCATTAGTAGCTTGTACATTAAGCTGGGCATCACCATTATAGGGGATGCCTGTAGTTCAAGCAACTTGGGAGACTAAGGCAGAAGCTCCCTGGAGTTCAGGGTCAGCCTGGGCAACTTAATGAGACCGCACTTCAAAAAAAAAAAAAAAAAGAAAAAGAAGAAAAACATATACAGAACATTTTAATACATATAAATTTAAAAATTTAAAGGAGATCAAAATGAAATATGTATTTTCAAACTACTAATCATGATGGTGCTGGTCAATCTCCAGTGGGCTCCACTGTTATTACTGATGACAGTGGATGCAAATCCATTCTTCAGCGTCTTCTTGATAATTTCAAAGAGCCTTGGTTGACTTCCGGTCAGGTCTGACTGGGCTGACATTTTTTAACCTGGAATATGACTGGCAAAGTGTTTGCACAGGAAAGCATGGCTCTCCCCTCTTCTTGTTTTGTTTTGTTTTCTGCCTTTTTGAGACAAGATCTTGCTATGCAGTTCAGGCTGGCCTTTGTAACCCAGGCTGGTCTCAGACTTGCAAGGATCCTCCTGTCTCAGCCTCCAGAGTGCTGGGATTAAAGGTGTGCACCACCACGCCTGGCCGCTCTTCTTATTTTCACATGGCTGTCATCATTGTCCTGCCTCCACTCTGTATTTCTCTGAAGGAGTTGTCTAAGCCCTCCTCTATTTAGTGAGGGTAAATTTAATCAAACTGAGGTAATTTAATGTGTCAATCCAGCCCATGTAAATGACAACAAATTATTCAAGCCTGCCAATTCTTTTCTTTTCTTTTTGTCTTTTTGAGACAGGGTCTCCCTATACAGTTCAGGCTAGCCTTGAGCTCACTTTGTAGCCCAGGCTGGTCTTGAACTCCCAACAATCCTCCTGCTTCAGCTTCCTAAATGCTGGGATTACAGGCATGCAGCACCATGCCCGGCTAAGCCTGCCAATTCTAAGAAGACATTTTGGAGACAATTTGACTATTGCACAAATATTGTATGATATACTGGAATGGTTGCTAATTTGTTAGGCATGATGAAAGCGTAATGGCTTTTTAAAGGCTCTATCAGTTACAGAAGCATATTGAAATTTCTCTATATCAAAGGTGTGCTTTGTGCCAGAGGAAAAATAAAGAGTAGAGAAACATAATAAAAACAAGTTTGGTTCCGTAGTGGAAATGGGGACATGGGGTCACTATGGTATTTTCTCTATGTTTAAAATTTTTTGTAATAGTCAAATTAAAAAAAAAAAAACTTGCCATTCATTGCTACATGATAACTAGGAAGAAACAGTGATCCAGTACCTACCACCCCATGCCCCAGAGACCTTCAAAGCTAAGAGACTTGAGATGGGCATTCTGAACAAGTGCAGGGAGGTTTCTGGACAGACTTGAAGTGCAAATTTCACAAGCACCTTTAGAAGAGCCTGGATCTGTAGTTTCCAAAAGGTGGTCCCCAGACTAGTTGCCGCTGCGTCCCCTGGGAACTTCTTAGAAATGCAGTGTAGGGTTAGGGTTACAGTTATGATTACTGGGAACTCAAGAAGAGGGGCAAGCCATGCTTCTATGCAAACTCATTACTGGTCTCAGAAATTTGGGAGATAGAGTCCAGCAATATGTGCTTTAAAGAGCCCTCTGAGTGAGTCTCTTTTTTGTGCTAGCAGGAATTGCACTCAGGACCTGTGCTTGCCAGGCAGGTGCTGTACTATTGGGCTATATCCCCAGGCCCCTCTGAGTGATTCTAATGTACACAGAGAACCACTGGAGCTAGACTGGTTTACTATAAATCAAGGTCTTGTGTCATAGACACCAACCACCTGGTGCTGGCTCTCCTCAGAGGCAGGGGCGGGATACGTGAAGACAGAGGAGTTCTGGGTATGGTAGCATATGCCTGGCCTGTATAGTCCCAGCACTCAGGAGGCTGAGGCTGGAGGATCGCCATGCGTTTGAGGCCAGCCTGGGCAACATGAGTTCATGGCCAGCCTACACGACATAGTAAAATCATCTAAAAAAAAAGAAAGGATTTCTAAAGGATGTGTAAATACACAAACCCTGGCACCTCCCACATCTCAACTTTGGGCTGCCCCTTTGGGAAACAAAACCTTTTTCTCTTCCCAGGCTGCTGCTGAAATGACAGTCAGTGGGGATAGTGGGGGAGGAAGGCAGTATGGGGCTCCCTGGATGGTCTCCGGGTGGCAGAGGGCCGCCAGTATGCAGTGGGGAGCGTAGGGTGGGGGCCCAGCCCAAAGCCTGGGGCTTCAGAGATCCTGGTGCGCAAATTTCTGTAGGCAAATTTCTGTGCGGCCAGAGTGGGTGGGGCAGATGTAGAATCCCCTCGGGCAGTGGGCCGGAGTGGGTAACTGCTCCCGGGGATAGATGTGAAGGGTTGAACAGCAGTTACCCAAATGAACTCTTTGCAAGTGAATGTCCGGCCTGGACAGGAAACTGTCTCACCCAAAGTCACAGCCCATAAGGGTAGTAGTCACTGACACTACCCACCCCAGGCTGGGCAAAGTGACTTGCACAAACCCGCAATGCCCACAGCAATCCTCTGAGCAGACACCATATTTCATACCCACTTTACAGATCAGAAAGCTAGGACAGCGAGGTACAGCCAGGCTCTGAAGCTTGGCACCCTGACTCAGAGGCTTTCGCCCCCTCTATTGCGCTATATATGCTGCATGGCATAAGCCCAGATAATGAGTTCAAATCCTCCTGCCACAATTTACCAGCTGTGTGACCTGGGTGAGTAGAGCAGCTCTCTATGCCACCCTTGCTCCGTGTATAAAATGGCGACCGTAGATGCACCCAGCGCACAGGCTGCTGTGGTAGAGGCTGTGAGCAGAGGTGCCCTCGGCGCTCCCGCTGTTCCCATGGTGCCGATGATGGCCACCTCTCACTGCTGCGCGCCCAGGTTAGACCTTCTGTCTCCGCGTCATGGGCCTCACACTTCTCCCAAATGCTGGCTTTGACTGTGAGGTTCCTGTCGTGGCCGAGTCCCTGGGGGCCCCTGCAGTACCTGCACTCTTTATCGGCCCCGAACACCTTCCAGTCCACTTGCTTATCAGGCAGGAGGCCAGCAGCCGCTGTGGTCACAGAGCAGTGCGGGAGGCTGACAGCCAGAGAACAAGATAGGAGAAGAGGCTGAGACAGGAAGTGAGAGGATGTGGCAGCCAGGAAAAGAGGGGTCCTAAAACCAGATGTTACTTACCAAACAGGTGGGTTTAGTCAACAGCTCCTAGAAACTGCTGCCTTCATCTCATTTTCTTGGCTGGGGTGTGCTTCCTGCCCACAGACACCATGGGCCTTGGGAAGAAGGCCATGGGCTCCAACACCCAGCATCGGGGCAGCAGTGACAGAGGACCTCCTTACCCTCTGCGACATCCTCTGACTTTTTGTACTGGGACTTGAACTCAGGACCTTGCACTTGCTAGGCAGGCGCTGCACCACTGAGCTATATCTCCGGCCCCAGCCTCTGACGTTTTAACCTTCAGAGCCACCTCTGCCCTCATCATTGTTCTCTCTCCATGCTTCCCTTCCCCTTCTTCAGAATATTCCAGAGCCCTAAGGGCCCAGAGAACAGCAAGCCCAACTCTTACGGAAATGGAGGGCCAGAGAGGTGAAGAGGCTTTGCCAAGGTCCTTTACCACAGTGAAGTTTAAAAAACAAAAAAAGCAAGAGCCGAGGTGTGGCGCTTGCCCATAATCCCAGGTCTCAGAAAACTGAGGCAGGAGGATTGCCACAAGTTTGAGGCCAGCTGGGGCTGTATAACAAGACCTTGTCTCAAAAACAAACACGAACAAAACAGCTAGAGATAGTCTGGCCTGGGGGAAGGGCGCCGCACCAGTTCAGAGCTGGGTTCCACAGCAGGTTGTATGCGGTTGAGGAAGGCCTAGGCTCTCTCTGGTCTTCTTTGGTAAAATGGGAGGAAACTGGAGGACTGTCCCTGCCCATGGGACCTTCAGTATGTCGGGACCCTTTGCGTGTAGCATTGCTACAGAATGGTAGATGAGTTTTGTTTAACTGGAGTGTCTCACAGAAGAGTGAATATGGGTATCTCAAGTGGGGTGTGTAGTTTCCACTGGGCCACGGGCCTCAGTACTCCCAAATGTGCACTGCGCCTTCATGCCCACATGTTCTGCTTGGCTCCTGAGGGCATTTTCGTTTTGTTTTCTCTATTTAGAAGAGTTTATTGAGTGTCATTCCGGCCTCGTATTTAGCAAAGGAGAACAATTCTTCCCTGATAGCATACTTGCATTGACTATTACATATATTGTTAATTTTTTTTGTAGTAAAAATACAACTAAATATGAAATTAGTAGAATGCAGCATATAAAACTTCATGCTGAGCAAAAACAAGTCCAAAACTTAATTGTATAGCCATAGAATAGCTCTCATAATACATTTCCTATGTAAATCATATTTAAATACAATTTTAGAACCATATTTAAATATCTTACAATTTGTTAACTGTAGCTACATCCATAGCTTTCTTCTATTATTTAATCTGCTTCTTTGCTTAAATTGGTAACATTTGTTAGGATCCACAGAACGCATTTTAAAAATAGCACTTATTTCTCAAGGTTTGAGAAATCTGGTCCACCTTTAGTGTAGTTTCCTGAGATTTCTGCTCCACTGAAGTCCAAACCGGGTCCTGAGGACATTTGAACAGTCCCAAGAGGAACCCCTCTGCAGGGTGCCCTGCCCATCCTGAGCCCAGCTGCACTGGCAAGAGGATGCAAGCAGGAGATGGACAGTCCCTGCACCTCACCGCCACCAGCCCCATGCCGAGGAGAAGGTGCGGAGAGCAAATCCTCTCTAATTCCCACTTCTCACCCACGCCCCAAGCCCTCAGATTGCATGGCAGGGAGGGTATGTGCTTGTTCTGGGGGCGGGGGTGGGACTTCTACATCCCAGTGTTGTCAAGTTGATTGGGGAACAGCAACGCTCACCCAAGGCTTGTGTGCCGGGCCCTGGGTGTGTGTACTCTCCAATGGACGTGACTCTGAGAGGCCACGTTAATCAGGGAGCTTTCTGGGACTCTGGAGAGTTTCAGTAATAAGAGGTTTCTCGCTGTTAGCCACGCTAGGCCTGGAGATCAGAGGCAGCAGGCTGGCAAGTGCGTGTAGAGGTGCATTTTGATGCTGATGCAGTGTTTTGCCCGTATTTAGCTGACGAGGAAAGTAAAAATCATACAAGGCTACGAGGTGGAAGCATACAAATGGATGATTTTAAAGGTCCAGAATGGCCACCTCTCAGCAATTTAACAAAGTTTAACCTAAAAGGAAATTACAGAGCTGTGACCAGACAGAACTGTCTGAACTTGAAGTCCATGCTTTAAAAAGAAAATTGTTTAATATCTTTATACTAGTTGCAGGAAATTTAAACACTGAAAAGAAAAGAAAGTAAAACTCTATCAAGTCCAGAAACAATATCTATGAGAAGAAAAAAAGCTCAGTGGCACAGCCCCTGCCTCGCAAGTGTAAGGTCGTAAGTTTGATTCCTGGTACCAAAAAAAGAAAAAGAAATCCTTCGAGACTCTCTCGGGCATTCACACATGTGTGACAATAATTGGTGCTTCTTGATCAGATGACCTTTACTCTTTTGAGCCTCTGTATGCTTTGTACCATTTGACTCTGGAAGCCTGATGAAGGACTGTGATTAATTTTCCCGTTCAACAGAGGCAAACAGGAGCAAGGCAGACAGGGAGAGAGTGTGGGAGGTAAAGCCTCAGCCTCCACGAGACTGTATAGGTTAAAACTCTGGCTCTAGCCATGAATGGTGGTGCACGCCTGCTATCCCAGCACTCTGGAGACTGAGAAAGGAGGATCACAAGTTTGTTTTTTTCCTGTCTTTTTGAGACAGGATCTCGCTATGCAGTTCAGGCTGGCCTTGAGCTCACTTTGTAGCCCAGGCTGGTCTCAAACTCGCAACGATCCTCCTGCCTCATCTTCCCAAGTGCTGGGATTACAGGCGTGCGCCACCATGCCCAGCCTGAATCGCAAGTTCTAACCCAGCCTGGGCAATTTAGCAATTTAGCACAACCTTATCTAAAAAAAAAAGAATGGCTAGAGGTACAGTTCAGTGCCAAGGCCCTGGGTTCGATCTACAGTGACTCCCTAGTAAGAACCACTGGAGCTAGACTGATTTACTACAAACCAAGGTCCTGTGTTACAGACACCACCTGGTGCTGGCTCTCCTCCTCAGAGGTGCGGGGGACGACTGCTCATAGAAAAATACTGGCTCTACCAACTAGGCCAACTGCCTCATTCCTCTACACCTTGGTTTCCACGTCTGTAAGATGGGGATGGTCACTGGACCTGCCTCCAAGGGTGGTTGTGAGGACACCGGGAGGCGTTCTGGGTAAAGTGATGAAAACACTGTCCGCATATGGTACGCGCTTAATAAAGCTAGGCTGCTATTAAAGCTCAGAGAGGTTGAATATTAGATCAAGACCATACCACTAGTACCCTCGTCTGAATCCGTGTTTCTTCATTAGTGAGCACAGGCTGCTAACTGTTTCTCAAAACTGGAGTCAAACCAAAGTAGTGCTCTCCTTTCCCTTCCGCTGGGCTCTCCCTGCCATCAGGTATGACTTTTCCACTCACCTGCCTCAGCAGTCCCTGCTCAGGTTCTGAGGCCAGGAAAAGTGAGGGCAACCCACGTGACCCTGGCGTGTTCTGCTGGTCCGCCAGGTCCCTCACAGGTGGTGAAGGGTGAGGGTTATTTTCTGCCTACGGGAGCTCTAGGCCTGCCTCTGCCTCCTCTTTTCACTGTGACCTGGGCCAAGTCACTTGGCTGGTATGGCTTTATTTTCTTCACAGCATGGCCAGGGCTTTGAACCTGATCCCCAGTCACAGTCAGTAATTACTTCTCCCCGAGTGTCAACTATGTGTTAAGCACAGGTCCCCTATGTGTTAAGCACAGGTCCCGATGCCTTGCATGGCATTGTGTTTATTAATGACGGTAATTGCTGCATTTCCTGAGCACTCACAATGGGCCAGGCCTTGCCTGAAGCGCTTAGCCAGCATGATCTGCTCATCGCATTCTCGCCTCAACCCTCTGGTATGGGTGTGTTAGCCTCAGTGGTCAGGAGAAAAAGAAACGAGCTCCTAAAGAAGGAAAGCAACTTGACCAAGTGCCTTACATGACCCCGAATGTCTCTTCCAGCTGCCTTTCTGTGAATTCTCATTTCGTGTTCCCGCTTTCTTGTCTCCTTCCCCCTGTTCCTCGCCCTTTCTCTTCCCCGAGCAGTCCTCCAGGATTTTACCGTCGCCGCGGCCCTTGGCTTGGGCTTCCTCACCTCACACTGGCAGAGACATAGCTGGAGCAGTGTGGCCTTCAACCTCTTCATGCTGGCCCTTGGCGTGCAGTGGGCAGTCCTGCTGGATGGCTTCCTGAGCCAACCCTTTCACAGGAAGGTGACCATCAACCTGTCCAGGTGACCAATGGCAGCTGGGTTGCTTTGAGTCATTGAGGACATGGGGGTCCACGAGGTTCCAAAAGAGTTGGAATGATCTTCCTCTCTTCCTAGTACCGATGCCATATAATATTTAGGACAGGATTCTCCTGAAAGATTATTCATTATTTTCTAATCTCCAAATTTAATTGGGCATCTCATATTTTATCTGACAGTTTGAGCCGGGGATGTAGCTCAGTGGCACAAGCACCTGTTTGGCAAGCGCAAGGTCCTGAGTTTGATCCCCGCTACCAAAAAAACAAAACAACAACTTCAGCTGGGTGATATCACAAGACCTCCAGGTCTATGGCCTTCTCTAGCTTTTTTCTTACTTTTTAATTGTTATTTTTTTGGTAAAGCTATGCAATCAACATAGGTTTGTGTAAAGTTAAGAAAGAGCTGAGTGTACTGGCTTATGTGTGTAATCCCAGCTACTCCAGAGACTGAGAGAGAGGATCTCAGTTTGAGGCCACCCTGGGGAGCTTGGCAAGGCTCTGTCTCAAAATGGAAAGGGTTACCAGGCATGGTGGCACACACCTGTAATCTCAGCACTTGGGAGGCTGAGGCAGGAGGATTGTTGCAAGTTTTGAGACCAGCCTGGGCTGCAAAGTGAGCTCAAGGCTAGCCTGAACTGTGTAGCGAGACCCTGTCTCAAAAAGACAAAAAAAAAAAAAGCAAAATGAAACCACACCATGGTACTAGAAGTCAGAATAGTGATTACCTGGGTAATGAGTGGGTATTGATTAGGAAGAAGTATGAAATAGCCTGTGGGGTGAGTCAGTGTTCCCTAGGCTAATCTGAGTGATGATTATTCTGCATACTTTAGAGGATATTACCATTTGATAGGAGGATCTAAGTAATTTCATCTTAAGAACTTTTATCCAACTTTGAATTTCTGTTCTGCCCAGACAATGGTAATCCCCAAAGCCTCTGAAAAACTGCTACTGAACAGCTCTCTGTGAGCCAGGCACCGTAATATAAACCTCACAGATGTTTTAACTCTTCCAGGTAGGAGCCAACCTCAAATATAAGTAAGGAAATGAAGGCTCAGAAAGGGTAAGGCACTTGGCCAAAGTCACACACAGCTAAATGCTAGAGATAGCTTTTAAGGCGCTGTAACCTTTCCCACACATTCCACAGTGGTCATGAAATGAAACCATCTCATCACCTTCTCAGTGGCTGGGGTTGGGGGAACTCCTCACATTTTTCTTTTTTAGAATTTTCAGAGCTAAGTCTTTTTTTTTTTTTTTTTTCTTTTCCTTTTTGAGACAGGGTCTCACTATGCAGTTCAGGCTGGCCTTGAGCTCACTTTGTAGCCCAGGCTGGCCTGAAACTCCTAACGATACTCCTGCCTCAGCCTCCCAAGTGCTAGGATTACAGGCGTGCACCACCACGTCTGGCTTGGAGCTAAGTCTTACAGGGACTGAGAAACCCCTGGTATTCACCTAGGAAGTGACAAAGGGGGTACTGGAGGAACTCTGACAGTAATGGCCTGGTTTGATGTTCTGTGGCCTTGGAGTAAGGTCACACAAGCCCGCTGGCCACGCAGGAGGCACAGCAGGGCTGCTCCCTCCTGACGTGCACAGGGACCTGTTCACTTCTGACTCAGTCTGGTGAAACAGGAAGGCACCAATGGCAGCCCTTAGTGAGCTCCCCTGCCCTACCCTGGCCACCTGGGTCCTCCCGGCTGTGACAACCCCCTCCCAGTGGCTTTCCAGACTTAAACAATGGTCTCCCTCTTGACTGACAGGCTGGGCCGATGGGTGGCACCCAGGCCTCCTCTGTCCCTGGCTCACTCGAAACTGTGCCACTTGACCTGGCGCTGAATTGGCGCTGCCATGAGTTCCTGTGGGCCAGTCGTCTCTGGTGGAGCTTTGTCCTTATTTCCTCACAAAGGAAGAATTTAGTAAATGATTATTGAAACAAAAAGTGAAAGCCAAAGGCACTCTAAATAAATTTTATTTTATTTTAGTTTAGTTTCATTTAATTTAGTTTTTTGCAGGCTGGGGAATCAGCTGAGGCCTTACACATGCTAGACCAGCGCTGCACTCCTGAGCTGCAGCCTCAGCCCTGAGTGATAATTTTAAATTTTATGTTGAAAAGTTCCAGAGGGCTCTGTCTAGACAAAAATAGCAATAACCAACTCCCCATTGCACTTTACAGGTAGTGACGTGTTTTGCCCTTACAACAGCTCCAGAGGCATTGCTCCACCCTCGAGGCACTGAGGCACAGAGTGGTTAAGTAATTTGCTGAAGATCGCACAGCCAGGAGCTGGCTGCGTCACACCTTTAGCCCTGGCAGTCTGTGCTCCTATCCACTGTACCTCACAGTCTCCACACCTGCCTGTCACCGCCCAGCCCCTGTGGTGTGACATAACCATTGAAACTCACATCCTTTAGAGTTAAGCTTTTGCCAGTGGAATGAGCACTCCCTTAAGAGACACAGCCTGTGTGACATGATGAGCTGTGGAAATAACATTATTCTGAATAACTCCTGGTCCCTGTAAGACCTGTCCCCACACCCTCTGCCCTTCCTGACCTTGCCCCAGAAGTCCTTGAGTCTTACACCGGGACTGACAACAAGCACCAGAGAAGCTGTGTCCCAGTGTCAGAGCACAGGCTTTGTTGGGATCCAGGCCAAGTGGGTTCAAACCTCTCGTTTGTCATCAGCTGGCAGCGTGGTCATTACCCACACTGTCCATTTTTCTAGACTCAGTTTTTTCTTCTGCAAAAGGGGCTGCTGCATGGTAACCCTGCACTATTTCACAGAGTTTCTCAGAATATCAGCATTTGAAGTGCTGTACTTTCAAGCCTGTTTTTATTTTGTTTGGTTTGGTTTGGTACCAAACCAAATCAGGACCTTGCACTTGCCAGGCAGGTGCTTGTGTCATTGAGTTATATCCCCAGTCCAATTATCCAAATAATTTTGATTGCTTTTTTTTTGTTTTTGGTACCAGGAATGGCACTCAGGACCTTGCTCTTGCCAGGCAGGCGCTGTGCCGCTGAGCTACATCCCTGGCCCTTATAAGCCTGTTGTACACAGTTTTGATCATAGGTAGTGTGGCTGTCACAGTAGCATCGTGAACCTCCAGATGCTCAAAGGGAAGGGGGCTGTCCAGTACAGTGCCACCTCCTCAGGGAAGTCTGAGGAGTCCAGGTGGCACTGCTGTCTTCTTCCAGGGAACCCCTCTAGCTTTGTGACAGCACAGACATTCTTACTTAACAAGACTATGGTAGAAAAGCCCTAGCTCCCTACATATCACCTGAAAAGGGTTTTCTCAGCCAGGTGTGGTGGTACACACCTGCAATAGCACTTGGGAGGCTGAGGCAGCAGGGTCACTAGTTCAGAGCCCGCCTGAGCTACATACCAAGTGTAAAGCCACTGTGGACTTACATAGCAAGACCCTGTCTCAAAAGAAAAATAAAAAGTTTTCTCCTAAATCCCCACACTGAAAATGCTCCATACTCATTTGTCAAGGGAAGAAAGGGACCAGTGATAGTGGTTTGTGATTACAGCTTCTATTCACCACGGGCTCTTCATTGCCTGTTTTGGTGCTAAATACACATATTCAGAGACTGTTCCTTCGAATCCCCACCCACCACCATGAGATAAGCAGGCTTATCGTTCTTGCTTTGCTGAAGGAGAAACAGGCACAGTGAGATTAAATAGCTACTCAGGTGGTAAAGCCGGGAGAGGAGGCAGGCTTGTACTTTTCCAAACCACTCTCCTTTTCAGCACCAGAGAGGGAGGGAAGGTGAGGCCGCCCGTAAGCGAGCGGCAGGCGGGCCAGCAGGTGCAGAGCGCCCTCTATTGAGCATCTGTGAGCAATGAGGACAGATGAGAAGTGCAGTGGGCAGAGTCCCGGTGTCAGACCCCGGGAGACCTTATCTCAGTGACATTTGTGTGAAAGCCTCGGCGCGGCCTCAGTAGGATGAGTGTGTGCAAAGCTGTGTCTCAGAGCACAGACGCCAGCCTGGTGCGGGACAGAGTAAAGGCCACTCAGGACGGCAGAGCAGCCCTCCGAGGGGTGGGAACCCAGTCTTTCTGTCCTTCGCGCCCTCAGCAGGGCCAGATAGAAGATGTTGGTGGGAGGAGCAAGTGAATGAATGAAAGGTGTCCTGGGCTGGGGATATAGCTCAATGAAATAAGTGCCGGCCTGACAAGCTCAAGGTCCTGAGTTCAATCCCCAGTACTGCAAAGAAAGAAAGAAAGAGAGAGAGAGAGACAGAGAAAGAGAGAGAGAGAGAGAGAGAGAGAAAGAAAGGAAGAAAGAAAGAAAGAAAGATGCCCTATCTCCTGGTCACCTGGCTCTCCTTCTTCCTGCCAGTATCCAGCTGGCCACCATGAGTGCCATGTCAGTGCTGATCTCAGCGGGCGCCGTCCTGGGAAGGGCCAACTTGCTGCAGTTTTCAGTGATGGTGCTGATGGAGGTGACAGCCTTTGGTGCCATGAGGTGGACCTTCAAGCAATTCTTCAGTGTAAGTTGTGGGAGACTTGGAGGTGGGCACGTGGAGAAGAAGGGTGAGCAGCAGGGAGGGTGGGTGCCCACTGCTTCCTTTGGGTGAAGATTTAGGGTTATAAAAACAAAGACAGAGGCATGAGACAGAAGGAACATTGTGAGTTCAAGGCCAGCCTGAACTGCATAGTGAGACTGGCCTTGAGATCATGCTTATGCAGTTAGTAATGTGGGTGGGACACATTCATGCTTTCACGATGCTGCCTTTCTACTTGATGGCCCTTGGCAGTGGCATTTGCTGCATTTTTTTATCACGCCTCCTAAAGACTCAGAAACAACGGGATAAGTGTGTTCAAAGTGGGGAGGGAGTATTCTGAGGAGGGGTTAATGACAATGTTCTTGTACTATAACAATTTTTAAAATTTATACATTCACTATATGTTTCAATCACACCTTATAGAGCTGGGAGGAAAAACCCAGGAGTTAGTTTTCGATATTGAGTGTTTAGGGTCCCAGTGTGTACTGACTGACCACCACCTCTGTGGAGACACTAAGGGGAAGGTCCAAGTGTGAGGGTCAGTGGAAAGGCAGGGCTGGGCTATGCAGCGGGAGTTTTCCAGGTAAGGATGGTGTTTGAAGCCGTGCAACTGGAGAAGATCACCCAGGGAGTGAATGTAAGGAGAGGTATGCAGAGGTCTGGACACCAAGGTCTACAGCACTACAAAACTGTAGATGAGGACAGGCAGAAGACCCAGCGGAGATGCCTGAGGAATGGCCAACAGGACAGTCAGGAAGGGCCGGGTTCCCGGAGGGCGCCATAGAGAGAGCTCCTAAGCTGGATCGAATGCTGCAGAAGGGTGAAACAAGCTGCAGGCTGGGGAGTGACCAGTGGTTGCGGCAAACGGGCCTTGGCAGGCAGATTTGGAGGAGATGGGAGCAAAGGCCTAACTGTACTGGAAATGAGAGAGTGGAGACGGTGCTCAGGAGCCACTCTTCTAAGGATTTTGCTTTAAAGGGGAGCAGCCAGGCGTGGTGGCACTCGCCTATAGTCCCAGCACTCAGGAGGCTGAGGCAGGAGGATCGTTGTGAGTTCGGGACCAGCCTGGGCTACAAAGTCAGCTCAAGACCAGCCTGAACTGCATAGCGAGACCCTGTCTCAAGAAAGACAAAATAAATAAATAAATAAATAAAGGGGAGAGAGATGCAGAGTAGATACTGGGGGGTTCGTTTAAGACAGGTGATGCCTACACACCAATTAGGATAATACAGCAAATAGAGGGAAAAAAACTAATGACACAGAAAGATGAATTGCAAAAGCCAAATCTTTGAGTTGGAGAAAGGGAGGAAGTTTCTAGGCCGATGCCTTTGAGAGGGGAGGGAGGGCTGAGGCTGGGTGGGCTGGCGGGATCAGTGGTGGACATCACAGGTACATTCTCTTGCAGGGAGAAGATTCTCCACTTAAGGCTTGTATTTTCTTGGAGAAACACAAGGCTAAGTCAGGAGCCTCAGGGAGCGGAGAGGAGGGGAGAAGTGGAAAGCTGTAGCAGTGCAGGAGAGTGAGCAGACCGGAGAGGAACAGCGGGCTGCAGGCTGGCATCGGGGCCTTCTGGGGCTTGAGGTCACATAGATGCAGAATGTGCACTGGTGCCCAGGAAGAAGCAGAGGAGTGAATGTGCCCAGCCTGGCACACTGCTGTTGCAGAGACCCAAGGGGCTGTCTGTGAGCGGGGAGATACAGCAGCGAGCCACGGAATCAGGAGTAAGAATGTGACAGTGGACGGTAGGAACGGGGAACTTCCTTCCGATTCTGTGGCAGTTAGCCTGGTTCACACCTCAGCTCCACCTGTGACCCCTGAGTCGATTAGGCCCCTTAGTTAACCTCACTGTGCTCTAATTTCCTGTCAGCAGAATGGAGACAATAACGATACCCGTACATAGGTCTGTGGTGAGGATTCAACAGGCGGATAAAGCCCTGGAGGCAGTGCCCAGCACGGGTGCGTGCCGTGGAGGTGCCACATTTTCCACCCTCTGCATTCACATCAGGCTCAGTTGATTGGTGCTGAAGTGGGGACCCAAGGGAGTGAGCTGGACAGACAGGACCTGGCACTTGTTACCTGGTAGCATTTTGGAGGTGGCCCATTTACTGGTATGACTGGTCTGAGGTTTGATGGCCGATGTGGGTGAACTATAATGTAGGAGAGATCAAGGAACAGGGAGGGCAGGGGCTGGACAGACCAACATCACGCCTCAGAAAAGCGACGGAGAGAGGCTGAGGGCAGCTGCTGACAGCTTTGAAACCAGGAAGCAGCTGGATCAGTGCAGCCAGGGCAACTGTCATGGTGGGTTCTCCAAGGTGGCTGGGGATACTTGGAGAGGTGACAAGATGTGTGTATATTCAGCTTTCCTTTAGCCTCTAGATATTTCCTAAAACCTGTCATTTGCTTATACAAACATAGTTCTTTTTTTTTTTTTTTTTGTCTTTTTAAGACAGGGTCTTGCTATGCAGTTCAGACTGACCTTGAGTTCACTTTGTAGCCCAAGCTGGTCTCAAACTCACAATGGTCCTCCTGCCTCAGCCTCCTGAGTGCTGGGATTACAGGCATGAGCCACCACGCCCGACAAGCATTGTTCATTTAACAAAATGAAGAAATTAACATTGAGACAATATTATTACCGTATTCAAATTCCACTTGCTGTTTTAATAATATCCTATCTGGCAGGATTCTGGTCCTGAGTAACCCTTTGCATCTGGTTTTCAAGTCTTTTTAAACTCCACCTGTCTGGACCAGTTTGTTAGCTCTCTTCTCTTCCATGGCCTTGACAAGTTTTGAAATTACAAGCCAGGTATCTTGCAGCTTGTGGTCTTGTCTACCATCTCCTCATGGTTAGGTGAAGGATGTGCGTCGGGGCAGGAAGTCCACGAAAGTGATGCGTGTCCTTCTAGTACAGTACATCCCGTCAGGAGACGCGCTGTCACTTTGCCCCATGACCGAGTGTAATTTGATCACTTGGTTAAGGTGACGTGGCCAGTACCTTTCTTTTTTTTTTTTTTTTTTTTTTGCGGTACTGGGGATCGAACTCAGGACCCTGCACTTGCTAGGCAAGCGCTTATTCCACTGAGCTATATCCCCAGCCCCTATTTTTTTTTTTTTTGGCGGTACTGGGGATTGAACTCAGGACCCTGCGCTTGCTAGGCAAGCGCTTATTCCACTGAGCTATATCCCCAGCCCTGCCAGTACCTTTCTGTTGTAAAGTTGCTAATTTTCCTTTTGTGATTAGTAAAAATCTTGTGGGAAGCTAATTCCCTGAAATACCTCATTTCTCATCGACCTTTCACCCACTGCTTTAGCATCCATTAATGTTTGCCTGAATCAACAGCACTGTGGCTGTGGCCAGTATCGATTTTCGAATTCCATCTTCCCTTTTGTAACCATCAGCTGGCATTCTTCTGGAAGGAAGAGCTTTTTCTTCTCCATTCCTTCATTCATCTGTTTGTTCGTTTATATCACCATGGGCTCATAGGTTCATGTAGGCACACTTTCCTTTTCTGGTTTTTCTTTCTGCTTAATACAAGGATTGATCCACAACTTCTTGATTCCAGGGAAGAAAATATCACTGGGGCTTTCTTAGGCAGAATGAGAGGAATTTGGTATAAGGACCCCCAAGGGCCATGAGGCAGGATGCAGGAAGAGGCTGGAATGTTATGAGTAGCCTTTAAGATCCCAGGTAGATCCTGCTCTCCCCCTTTTGGCTGTATCCCTCTCTGTATATGAACCTTGTCTTTAGTGAAAATATGTCCTGTCTATCCCCACACCTCGATTTGTTCTTTCATTTTTAGATCCCACATCCTATAGAAACAACAGTGCTCTCTCTACATTTCCATGCTAGACTCCAGGGAGAGGGTATTGATTAGTCCATTGGGTAGTAGGACATGGTTAGCTATTAAGAAGAGGTTTCAAGGCCAGCTGGGTAGCTAAGCAACTTAGTGAGCCCCTGTCCCAAAATAAAAATTTAAAAAGGCTGGGGATGTATCTCAGTGTGAAGGTCCTGGCTTCAATCTCCAGTACTGAAAGAACAGGAGACCTGGGCATATGCCTACAATCCTACCATTGGAAGGCTGAGGCAGGAGGATTGCTGCAAGTTCAAAGCCAACCTGGGCTGGCCCCTGGCCTCTTGGCGGACTCAGGGAGCTCTTTAAAAGTGCATTTCCATTTCTCACAGAGGAGCTGCATAGATTGCATCTCTCCACAAGACCAAGGGCTCCTTACAAGCTTCACTCAGCCATTTCACAAATATGTATTTAGTCCCCATTCTGTATCAGGAACTCTTGTGGCAGTGCCAATTTAAAACTCTTTTGGAACTCCCATTCCAGAAGGAAAGTTGCTGGTAAACAATAAAATAAGCAAGGCTTTGGAATGTTAGATAGTGACAAATACTGTAGAGAAAAAATACAGTGGAGAAAGGACATAGGAAAAGCTGGCAGAGGTGCTTAGATGTTAGATACAGCAGGCAGGGAAGGATTCAGCTAGTAAATAATTTTTGCAGACAGACCCAAAGGACAAGCGCACACCCCACAAGGTATCTAAGGACAGGGATGGCCCGTGGCAGGGTGGGGAGAAGACTGCATCTGTCCAGAGGAGTACTTTATTGCCAGTGCTGTTTAAAAGTGTTGGCAATTTATAAGTGTCACCCCAGAAATTAAACTAAAAAAGAAGATAGGCATGGCGGTGCACACCTGTAATCGCAGCACTTGGGAGGCTGAGGCAGGAGGATTGTTGTGAGTTTGAGACCAGCCTGGGCTACAAAATGAGCTCAAGGCCAGCCTGAACTGCATAGTGAGATCCTGTGTCAAAAAGACACAACAAACAAAGAAAAACTTTAAAAAAACTAAAAAAAGAAAAGAAAATGAGAAGACACTCATACATGATACAACCCCAAACATTCAGTTTACCAAAGGCAAACCCAGGGTGCCATGGGGTGAGACAATCTGAAAGCCACCCTCCTGGCCTCTCTGAAGTGATAACAACAAAGAAATCGAATGAGGCTCTAGAAAATATCAAATCAGAAATAACTTCCCAGATAACGTCAGAGATGGTGTCCACAATGGTAACTCTGCTTAGTGACTCTGGAGCAGATACAGACAAAAATAAAATAGAGGGCCTTAAGAAAATTATGGAAGCTATGAATGCTCAGCATAGGAAAGAAATGAAATCCATAAGGCAGATTCAAGAAGATATCCAGGAGAATAAAAATTACATTGAAAGTATCTGCAGTACATTAAGCCAATATGAGGACAGAATCTCAGTTATAGAAGACAGGGTGTGGTTAGCAATCATGAAAAGAAAGATTCCTTAAAAATGGCAAGAGACCATGGGAAATCAATCCAGCAGCTGCTAGATGAGGCAAAGAAGAGCTTAAGATTGACTAGAAACAGTGAAAAAGCAGGAGATAACACAAATGGTATGAAAAAATACTGTTCACAGATGTCATGGCAGAAAACTTCCCTGGTAGAGAAAAAGAATTTGACATAGAGTAAGTGAGGCATATAGACCTCCAATTAGCCAAAGTAAAAAAAACTCTACAGCCAGGCATATCATAATCAAGATTTCAGAAACTCGACACAAGAATAAAATCTTAAAAGCTGTTACGGAAAAGAAACAAATAACTTATAAAGGAAAGCCCATCAGAATAACAGCTGACTTCTCAGCATAATCCCTCAAGTCCAGGGAAGCTTAAAGTATTTCAAGTACTAAAGGAAAACAACTTTCACCCCAGATTGATGTACCCCACAAAATGTTTCAAAACTGATGGAGAAATAAGTTATTTCCATGACAAAGAACATCTGAGGAGATTTATGACCACCAAACCGGCACTCCAAAATGTTTTGAAGGACATTCTAGCAAGAGATAACAAGGACAACAACTGCATGAACCCCAAGAGAAGGAATTCACCAGGCAAGGTAAACAATTAACCAGAGGGAGGGGAAAAAGAAGGGGAGTCAACAACAGGAAAATAACATGACAAGGATAAGTCAATACATATCAGTTATAACCATCAATGTTAAAGGTCTCAATTCAACAATCAAAAGACATACATTGGCAGAATGGATCAAGAAGCAAGATCCAATAATATTCTGCATACAAGAAACACATTTAATTCAAAAGAAATTCATAAACCAAAAATCAAAGGATGGAAAACAATACTCCATATGACAGGAACACAGAAGAAAGCAGGGGTAGCTATTCTATTTGCAAAGTGAATTCCAAGCCAAGACTGATTAAAGAGATGAAGAAGGTCACTACATCCTTGTAAAGAGAACAATCCAAGAGGAAGAGATAACAATCGTAAATATCTATTGCAACAAATACCAGTGTACCCAACCATATTAAATATTAACAGACATTACAAATCAAATAAGCACTAATACAATTGTATTGGGAAATCTCAATACCCCACTGTCACAAAAGGATCAACTAGATAAAAAGTCAATAATGAAATATTAGAACTGAACCAAACTTAAACAAACTTTTGAATAAATGGACTTAGTAGATGTCTACAGAGTGTTCCACCCCACAACATCAGAATACACATTCTTCTCAGCTGCATTTGCCAAAATAGGCCACATACTAGCTCACAGAAGATGCTTAAGTAAATGCAAAGAAACTGAAATTATCTCATGCATATTATCAGACCATAGTGCAGTGAAATTGGAAATCAATGGCAAAGGAAACCACAAGAACTTCATAAACACATGAAAATTAAATAGCACCTTCCTGAACAACCAATGGGTCACAAATGAAATTAAAGAAATTAGACAGTTTCTACAATTAAATGATAATGACAGTACAACATACCAAAACTTTTGGGACACAATGAAAACAGTCCTAAGGAGGAAATTTATAAAAGCGAGTATTCATATAAGGAAAACAAGGCAAGCTCAGATAAACAACTTAATAGTGGACCTCAAACTTCTAGAAAAAGAAGAGCAAGCTAAGCCAAAAGCTCATATAAAGGAGGAAATTGTAAAGATCAAAGTAGAAATTAACACTGGAGACTAAGAAAATAATACAAAGAATCAATGCATGGAAGAGTTGTTTCTTTAAAAGAAGATTAAATAAAATCAAAAAATCAGAAAGAAAAGAAAGAAAGAAAGAAAGAAAGAAAGAAAGAAAGAAAGGACTCAAATCTGTGCAATTAGGAATGAAAAGTGTGACATCAAAACGGACCCTGTAGAAACTCAGAAGATCACCTACACCTACTTTGAAAACTTGTACACTACTTGGAAAATGTAGATGGAAAATGTAGAAGAAATGGACAGATTCCTAGATACATATGAATTACCAAAGCTGAATCAAGAAGATATAAGAAGCCTAAATAAATCATTATCAATCAACAAAATCAAAGATTAATTAAAAACCTACCAACAAAGAAAAACCCAGGCCCTGACAGATTTACTGCTGTGTTCTACAAGAAATTTAGAGGAGATCTAACACCACTACTTCCCAAACACTTTAATAAAATTGAAAGGGAAGCAATACTCCCAAATTCATTCCTGGAAGCAAGCATTATTATCCTGATATCAAAACCGAAGGACCCAACTATGAAAGAAAACTACCGGCCAATCCCCCTAATGAAAATAGATGCAAAAATCCTCAATAAGATATAGCAAACAGCATATAGCAAATTATTAAGATTGTACACCATAGCCTAGTAGGATTCATCTCAGGGATGCAGGGATGATTCAACATATGCAAATCTATAAATGTAATACACCGTATTAACAGAGCCAAAGACAAAAATCATATGATCACCTCCATAGATGCAGAAAAAGGTGTTTTTTTGTTTTTTTTTTGTGGTACTGGGGATCGAACTCAGGACCCTGCGCTTGCTAGGCAAGAGCTTATTCCACTGAGCTATATCCCCAGCCCAGAAAAAGGTTTTGACAAAGTCCAGCGCCCATTCATGATAACAACCCTACAGAAAATTGGAATAGATGGTCTATATCACAATCTGTGAAAGCCATCTATGACAAACCAACAGCCAGTATCATACTAAATGGACAAAAACTGAGAGCTTTCACTCAAATCAAGAACAAGACGAGGATGTCCACTGTTTCCACTTTTATTCAACATAGTCCTGGAAACTTTAGCCATTGCAATTAGAGAAGAGAAAGAAATAAAAGGAATAATGATAGGAAAAGAAGTTAAATTATCATTATTTGCAGGTAACATGGTACTTGACATAGAAAACCCAAAAAACTTCATAACACTGCTAGATTTAATAAGCAGATCTAAGAGCATAGCTGGATATAAAGTCACCACTCAAAAATCAGTAGCCTTCCTGTACATGAATAACAAACTTACTGAGAGAGAAATTAGGGAAACAACACCTTTCAAAATAGCATCCAAAAAATGAAATACCTAGGAGTCAATCAAACAAAAGATGTAACAGACCTCTACAATAAAAACTATAGTACTCTTAAAAAAGGAGATTGAAGAGGATATCAGAAAATGGAAAGATATCCCCGTTTTTGGGTAGGAAGAACCAATATAGTGAAAATGGGTATACTTCCAAAAACTGTATACAGATTTAATGCAATTCTGATCAAAATTCAACAGCATATCTCACGGAATTAGAGGAAACAATCCTAAAATTCATTTTGAGCCAAAAGAAACCTAGAATAGCAAAGGCAATTCTAAGCAACAAAGACAAGGCAGGGAGCATCACAATCCTTAACTTGAGATTATACTATAAAGCTACTGTGATAAAAACAGCATGGTACTGGAGAAAAAGATCTGAAGATTGATGGAACAGATTAGAAGATGCAGAAACAACTCTAGGCATACTCAGCAACCTTGTTTTTGAGAAAGGTGTCAAACGTTGACTGGAAGAAAGACAGCCTCTTTAATAAATAGTGCTGGAAAAACTGGCTCTGCACGTACTGAAGATTAAAATTAAACCCATATCTTTCACCATGCACTAAATTCAAAATGGATCACAGATCTAAATATTAATACAGAAACATTAAATCTGCTGGAAGATGGAATAGATAAGTCTCGGCCAGGCGTGGTAGCATATGCCTGTAATCCCAGCACTCAGGAGGCTGAGGCAGGATCATTGTGAGGTTGAGACCAGCCAGGGCCACAAAGTGAGCTCCAGGGCAGCCCGAACTGCATAGCAAGACCCTATCTCAAAAAGACAGCAACAACAAAAAGAATAGGTGCAACTCTTGAAGACATTGGTATAGGCAAAGACTTTATGAATAAAACCCCAATTGCACAGACACTAACACAAAGAATTAACAACTGGGATCTCATCTTATTAAAAAGCTTTTGCACAGCAGGAGAAACCACCAACAGAGTAAAGAGACAACCCCCAATGTGGGAAAAAAATTTTTCCAGCTGTTCCTCAGACAAAGGATTACTATCAAGAACATATAAAGAACTCAAAAATATCAGACCTCCCAAATTTGAAGACCCGGCCCACAGATGAGCATCTGAGATAAATACACACTTCTCAGATGAAGACATACAAACAGCAAAAGATATATGAAAAAATGTTGAACATCGCTGGTCTTTCAAGAGATGCAAATTAAAACAACATTGAGATTCCATCTCACCCCAGAAAGAATGGCTATTATCAAGAAATCAACCAATAACCACTGCTGGGGGGCTGTGGGGAAAAAAGAGCCCTTCTCCACTGTTGGTAAGAGTGTAGACTGGTGCAACCACTGTGGAAATCAGTGTGGAGACTCCTCAAAAAACTAGGATTGGAAGCCCCATTTGACCCAACTATTCCCCTTCTGTATATCTTCCCAGAAGACTTAAAGACGTTGTACCATGGCGATATATGTGCACCCATGTTTATAGCAGCACCATTTGTAATAGCTAGATCTTGAAAACAACTCAAATGCCCATCAACCAAGGAATGGATTAAAAAAGATGTGGCCTTTTTATACAAGGATGTACTACTCAGCCATAAAGAAGAATAAGCTGGAGACTTTTATAGGTAAATGGATGCAACTTGAGACCATACTCATAAGTGAAATAAACCAGATGCACATGTGCAAACATTACATTATCTCCCTAGTGCGAGAAGCTGAAAGAGTAAATAATATCCAAAATGTACAATAGATATTGTAAAATGGGGAGAAACTGTTCAAAAGGAAAGAGAGACTGGGATGAGGGAAGGAGAAAGATGGGAAAAGCTATATATATAAAAGCTATATATATGGTGGTTAAGATAGCTATACTATTAATTTTTCGTATTTCATTGAAAAGAAAGGTTTGTGCTAATATTGTTTGGACAAGTAAGTGCTGATATCTTATACTCTGAGCAACTAATTTAAAGATAATAATACGCAAAGTATTGACCATTGTTACCCTCCATTATCTTGTGAAATTTTTGTTTTTTGGCTTTTGAGACAGGATCTTGCTATACAGTTCAGGCTGGGCTTGAGCTCACTTTGTAGTCCAGGCTGGTCTCAAACCCTCAATGATCCTCCTGCCTCAGCCTCCCGAGTGCTGGGATTACAGGCATGCACCACTACACCCGGCCTTGTTGTAAGATTTTATTCCATTTTCTCTTTAAAATAAAAAAAAAGTGTTGGCGTATCATGATAATAAAACGAGGATAGATCCAGGTGTGGTGCGGTGGCCCAGGCCTGTAATCCCAGCACTCTGGGGAGGCTAAGGCAGGAGGGTGACAAGTTTAAGCCCAGCCTGGACAACTTAGGGACTTAGCAAGACCCTGTCTCAAGGCAAATCATTTTAAATCATACTGAGAAGGCAATTCAGTATGAATGTCCTAGATTCAATTCCCTGTGCCAGAAAAATAAAAACAGGTGGACTATTGGTTTGGGTACAGTTGGGCTGGGGATATAGCTCAGTGGAATAAGCGCTTGCCTAGCAAGTGCAGGGTCCTGAGTTCGATCCCCAGTACCGAGGGAAAAAAAAAAAGTTTTGGGGCTGGGGATATAGCTCAGTGGAATAAGCGCTTGCCTAGCAAGCGCAGGGTCCTGAGTACAGTTTGGAATTCTCCATGGATGATGCATCTCCTTGCTGCTTACACTCAGAGTAGACACTCCTGCTCCCTACCCCTGTTCTGCCTCTGCTGGGGGAAGAACATTCCAGGAGGCTGGATGACCTGGCTGGTCAGACTTCCAGTGAGGAGAACAGCGGAAGAAGGATGCTGTGAGGGAGGGACTTATTGCAGGAATTTGTGGTAGGGGTGATGGGGGCTTCAATCAAGGTGGGGTGGTGTTAAAAATGCTCCCGGTTCTGGATATTTTTGGATGGCACAGCTAACAGCCTCTGCCAGTAGCCCACTAAGCGAGTTCTCGAGGATTGCTAATCTTGCCATTCATGGAGCAAAATTAGCATGTGTCTCGAATTCACTAAAGACTTGAGTTTGGTATTAGAAGTCTGGCTGCTTCTGGTTACAGAGTTTATATCATTCCTCAGTCCTTGCAGAGCTGAAATTCTGCTGAGGAGGAGGAGAAAGTAGATATGTGTTTTTGTGGGGTTTTTTTGCTGCACCAAAGTGAACCCCAGCAACAGCAGGTAGGAACTACTGATAAAGGCTGGACTGTCACCCCAGCTGCTCCTGGGCTCATTGGAAGGGGAAAGGCAGCTGCTGGGTCGGATCAGCTCTGGGCCAGTCTCATGACTTCAAGTTAAGTCTCCTACATGAAGTGCAGAACTTTCGTACAGGAACTTCAGGGCAGATGGAGCAGAGAAGACATTCATGGCTCCTGCTGCCTTTTGTTGCAGATGGACGACCACAGAAGTATGATGCACATCCACGTGTTTGCAGCCTATTTTGGGCTGACTGTGGCCCGGTGCCACTCAAGTCCTCTTCTCAGGGAGAGGGAAGAGCAGGAAGGGAATGTTCCACTGGCCAGAAGCCCCAGTCTGTTTGCCATGCTTGGTAAGGACAAGCTGGGAGGGTGGTCTCCTGCCGGGGCAGAGCCAAGAGATTCAGAAAATACCCTACTGAAAGTCTTCCCTGAGTGTCTGGGATCTTTCCAGAGGGGCTTTTACCTGAAGGAGTGTTTGTTGAGTCCATACCTTTGGATTAAACATTTCCTTCTAGGGACCCCTTTTCATTCATATTCCACTGGCAGGAGAGACTTTTGTTTGAGTATGAACACGTATATATCTAATCCTTTGGTCCTCAACTGAAAGTAGGAAAGTAGAAAATTGAAGAAAGTAGGGTCCGTGAGTAAGCGTAGGGGTAGGAAGAGAGCAGCAATAATGTTGCACTTTGCAAAGCTGGCAGTGCAAATGATGAGCATAGATGGTTGAGGGAGGCTGGGAGGAAAATCAGACAGACAGACAGACAGCCAACAGCAGGTGCATAAGTATCAGCCTATGGGGCCAAGTTAAAGCAGTATAGTAACTTTTTAAAATAAACATTAGGCCATTACAGACAGGAATCTGGAGGCCTGGGGTCTCTAGGCCTTATTTTCCTTGCTTGTGAAATATGTAAGCTGGTCCCCACCAATTTGAGAACTCAGAGAGGAGACATGACTTGCCCCAAGCCATGCAGCGAGACGGTGGCCAAGCACAGACCTGCCAGCTGTAGGAGTCTCTTCCTCTGAAGCACCGGGAGGCTCAGGACTTTGGAGCAGGAACGAGGCTCTGCCCAGTGGCCCTCTCCGTCCCACAGGGACCCTCTTCCTGTGGATGTGCTGGCCAAGATTCAACTCTGCTCTGCTGGACGTTGCAAATGAAAAGAAAAACGCTGTGTTTAGCACCTACTATGCCCTCGCAGTCAGCACAGTGACAGCCACCTCCGTGTCAGCCTTGAATCACCACCAGGGGAAGATCAACATGGTAAGAAGGGGCCACCCCTTGGGCAGCACTTGGGGTGCCAGGCCTAACACACATCCTCATGCCCCTTCCTGCCACCAGTACCAGTTATGTGTTTCCCTGTCAGGTGACTGCTGCCTGCGCCGGAGAGGTGGGAGTGAGCTGGGCCCAAGGATGAAGGTCATGTAGTCCCAACCAAGGGGAAGTGATGGTGTCGGGGTCAGTGAAGTAGGAAGATTTTACAGGGTTGCTTCTCTCCCGGCTTTTAAGAAATTCTGGGAGGAATGATGTCCTCTCTGCGCCTCACTTCATTCATCCACAAGCTATTCCTTTGCAGATTGATATCCACAATGCGGTCCTGGCAGGAGGTGTGGCCGTGGGTGCCCCGTGTCACCTGATTTCCTCTCCTTGGATTGCTATGGTGCTGGGCCTTTTGGCTGGATTGATCTCCATCGGGGGAGTCAGATGCCTGTTGGTGAGGAATTGGGCAACTAACACCCACTGTTTTGGCTGAGACCAGCAGGACCCTGGGTTTATGGTGGGCTATCGTGGGTGCCTGGGCTGCATTAGGCAGGTGCTGGCACTTCCTCCATTGGCTTCAAAGTCTGATGAGGGACCCACTATTGATGGATGGTGCATGTGTTAGGGTGCTTGGGAACAAGTAAGATGACCCCTTCAAGTTTTCTTGGGCATGAGAGGGAGTTTGTTATATGGCAGCTAAGTTACCATACTTCAGAGGTGCGGCCCAGAACCCAGGACTGCCTGGCCTCAGGGACTCACTTTAGGGCAGTGCTAGGAAGCCTCTGCTATTACTTCGGTTTTCCTGCACATCTGCTTTATTCTCACTCTGTAGATCTGTTGCCTCTTCCCCTGTACAGAGTGGGAGAATTGGTTAGCCTTTTGCTTCCAGAAAGTAGCCAATTCCAAATCCTCTGGAGAAGGGGCTCCTTGGTTAAATTAGGGAAATGCATCATTTTGGACTGGGGTGGAAGGGCGGGCCACACCTATGGGGCTGTTGCCATGGGGAGGGGGAGGGCAGGAAAAGCACCCAGAGGAGACAGAGCCAGGCTGATGATCCAGCTCATGTCCATTTCTGATTGGTTTACTTCTTTAAGCAGGTTTTCCTTCAGTACTCCGCTGATTATACCAGAACACTCCATTACGGTCAATTGGTTATAATGTGCTCCTAAGAGAAACACTTAGAGCCAGCAAATCTAAAACATTTGAAGGAAAAGGTAGACTTTTGAAGGCTGAATTTGGGTAAATGATGGATATTCAAGAAGTCGGTTTTGACTCCAAATAAAAAATACACCAAGCTGAGTATGGTGGTGCATGCCTGTAATCCCAGCACTCCGGAGGCTGAGGCGGGAAGATCGTTGTGAGTTCGAGACCAGCCTGGGCTACAAAGTGAGCTCAAGGCCAGTTTGAACAGCATAGTGAGACCCTGTCTCAAAAAGAACAGGGATGTACCAACAGTTGGATTTGTCCAAGGATGAGACAGTCTGCTTTTCATCTGTACAGTGAGAACAAATGCTTATTTCTTCTGGCTTTGAACCCCTGAGCTGGAGGAGGACAGGCAGAGCAAGGAATGTTGGCAGTGCTGCCCTCTGGCTCAGTGTCCACTGTTTTCTTGGTGACTTAGTTACTCTGACTGTGTCGTGGGAAGGGGGAGTGAGTTTTACTCAAAGGTCATTAATTCATTCATTCCTTCACCGGATATGTTCTAATACTTACCCTGTTTCTCAAGCTATAGTTCAGTGAAGGCAATGGACGAGCACATGCACGCAGTGTGATGGCTGCCGCAGGAGCCCATCTAAGCTAGACTAGGACAGGTCAGGAGATACGTCCCAGAGCTTAGAACACCCCAGCCCTGCCGTGACACATAAGCTGTATTAGCCAGGCAGGGAGGTGGGAAATATATCCCGAGCAGGAGCGCTGTGTACACAGACTCAATGGTGAGGAGAGAGCTTATGTTCCAACTGAGAAGCAGACATTCTCCTGGCCAAAGCCTTGGGGTCACCCTCTAGCCTGGTGGGACCGGAGCCTGGAGAGATGGACGGTGCTTGGGTCCATCTCCTGGACTAGTGAGGAGTCTGATTTTGTTTTCTGAAGACAATGGGGATTCTAAGGAAGGAATTAGCCCAGTGAAATTTGCATTTGCCTGGGGGAAGAGATAGAAGGAGCCTTGAGCAGGCGTCTCGGGCGCAGTCAGGCACTTTCCCTCTGACTTTTCATCTCATCAGCCATGTTTTGTTAATGACAGCACTTAAATGCGGCTAGACCAGTGTTCACCCCCACCCCACCCAGGAGCCAGCTGATAATATCTGGAGACTTCTTGATTGGTGCAATTAGGTGGGGTGCTACTGGCATCTAGAAGGTAGAGGCTAGGGCTGCTGGTAAACACCCCACGCACCCTTCTGCCCCCACCCCAAACATGGGAGGATCAGCTCTGCGTGTGATTTGTGCCTCAGAGTGTGGCTCAGTCGCAGGGGCATCGTGAAGGGGCTTGTTAGCAGTGCAGCACCTGAGGCCCCACCTCACCCCATGGAGTCCCTACCTGCATTATAAGGAGTCTCCCAGGGACGCATGTTCAAGTCAAGAGGGCAAGCCTTCTTGTTATTCCCCCTTGGTGGTCTTGGATCTGTGACAAGGGTGGGGGGGACATTTGGGTCTCACTTGCAGATCTGCTCATAATGCCATTTGTCCCCAGGAGTGTTTTAACCCTCTGCTGCGGGTTCAGGACTACAGTGGCGTGCACTACACTTTCGGCTTGCCGGGTCTGCTGGGAGGGATCGCTTACTTGGTGCTGATAATGCTTAAGGCCTCCGGGAAACCTGGGTGAGTTTCTAAGCCCCACCCTTCACACCTGTCCAGCTTGGTAACAAATGAGCCCAGAGCCTCATGCAGGGGAAATGTATTCAGGGCCAGACACTCAGTAGGATCTCCATGATTTTTTTGGCTGATGTACTCAGAAATTCTCACCATGTGTGGTATTGTCACTCCTCTAGGCCACTTCTTTCCAAAAGAGGCAGCTTCGTCTGCTGGGCAGAGGCTCGAAGTCCTGAGCTGCATAGATGCAGATAGGCCAGATGGATCTGGCCCAAGCCCACTGGGTCAGTCTTGCAAACCATGGTGGTTGAGGTCAAGGTGAAGAGCTTGCGCTGTGGAGTTGGACTGGTCTGGAAACAGTTCCTATCACTTCCTGACTAGAAACACCACTGCACCTCCCCCGGCCCCAGCTTCCCCAGGGAGAATGAAGTCCGTGATGAGGTTGTTGAGAGGCTACTTGATCCCTGTGCTATATTGTTAAGAGGATTTAATAAACAGTGTAGGAAAACTCTTCAGACATCAGTCTATTCTTTCAACTTAGTTCCCCTAATAACTAAATAAAAGGAATACTTCAAAGGCAGTAGGGGCACACACCTGTGATCCCAGCTATTCTGGAGGCTGAGGCAGGAGGCCAGCCTAAGCAACACAGCAAGACCCTGTCTCAAAATAAAGTAAAACAGTGGGCTGGGGGTATAGCTCAGTGGCATAAGCGCTTGCCTGGCAAGTGCAAGGTCCTGAGTTCGATCCCTGGTACCGGAAAAAAAAATAATAAAGTAAAACATGAGCCAAGGATATTGCTCAGTGGTAAGGAGCACTGGCCTGACATGCATGTGGCCCTGTGTTCCATCTACAGTGCCATAAAAAAAGAAAATAGAAGCACTTTTCATAGGTCTTTTGGACATTTGAATATCTTGTGAAATATTTGTTCAAGTTCTTTGGGCCTTTTTCTATTGTATTTTTTATTTTTATTTTTGTTTGAGACAGGGTCTTGCTGTGTAGTCCATGCTGGCCTTGAACTCACTATATAGGGCTAGCCTTGAACTCATAGCAATCCTCCTACTAGGTTTACAGCTTGTTCTCCTATCTTTGTAAGTTACTTTTCTCTTTCTTATGTCTTTTGATAACACAAGTTCTTAATTTTAATATAGTCCAATTTATCACATTCCCTATATTTTACTCTTTTATGTCCAGTTTAAGAATCTTTCTTGAGCTGAGTGTGGTGGTACACATCTGAAATCTCATCCCTTGGGAGGCTGAGGCAGGAGGATCGTAAATTTGGACCCAGCCTGGACAAGTTGACATAGTGAGACCCTTTCTCAAAAGTAAAAAAAAAAAAAAAAGCATTAATAAGGCTGAGGGCTGGGCATGGTGGCACAGCCTGTAATCCCAGCACTCGGAAGGCTGAGGCAGGAGGATTGTTGTGAGTTCGAGGCCAGCCTGGGCAACAAAATGAGCTCAAGGCCAGCCTGAACTGCACAGCAAGACCCTGTCTCAAAAAGACAAAAGTAAATAAATAAACAGCTAAAAATAAACAAATAGTTTTTTAAAAAAAATAAGAGTGGGGATATAACTCAGCGCAAAGGCCCTGGCTTCAAGTGTCAGTGCAGCAAAAGAAGAAAGAGGAAGAGGAAAACAGGAGGAAGAGGGGAAGGAGAGACGTACTGCATGCTCTGAGCTGTGCTTCATTTTTGAAATGGCGCCACCAGCTGCCCAGCTGCCTGTGATGCTGTTGAAACAGGAACCAAGAAAGGCTTAAAAACTGGCTCATTTTGTGCAATTACCCATAGCACTGTAATGAAGGGGCTAGCTGTGCCTAGGCACAGGCTAAACCTTGGGAAAACTGCACTCAGCCCCGAGAGACCCCTAATACATAGCTTAATTTTGCAAGTGATGCTCTGGGATCACCCAGAAAGAAGGGCACTGGGAAGTACTTCCCAGAGGTGGGAGTGGGCACGGCAGGGAGATGGGTCTGATAACCAAACTATACCCATCTTGCCCATGCCTTCGTCTTTAATTGGCCAATGATGAAACCGGAAGGGTTCTAAGAGGTTAAGAGATCAGTTAGTGGCAAAGCTGAGGCTTGAACTTGGCTCTTCTGACTCCTGGTCTACCTTGTTACCCATGCGGCCTGAAGATTAAAATATGCTGAAGAGGATCTTGGAGCCTCCTCTGCGTGTCTGCATGGCCCTAGGATAATGACAGGGGAACGTACCCCTGGGGAGAGGACACTTCAGCTCCTCATCATCCCTCCTGCCATGGTGCTGCTGGTGCCTGCAGTCCTTTGAGTCCCGTTGGCTTCTGCAGCCTAATGCCCGAGTGACACCTCTGCTTTGTCGTTCTAGGGCTGGCAACATGGTGCTCATGGACGCTGCAGCGCTCAGCCTCGCTTTACTGATGGGTGTGGGATCTGGTTTCCTGACAGGTCAGTGCGACGCCACCCTTCTTCCCCCACTGCCTTGGACCCAGGGCAGGGTCCAGAGCACATCTGGGGATGACCATGTAGGCGCTGTCTCCCCACCCTCATGGACCTGCACTCAGTTCCAGCTCAGCATCACAAAGGGCTCAAACTTTGCTTTTATTTATTTGTTTATTTATTTATTTATTGTCTTTTTGAGATAGGGTCTCACTATGCAGTTCAGGCTGGCCTTGAGCTCACTCTGTAGTCCAGGCTGGTCTTGAACTCGCAACAGTCCTCCTGCCTCAGCCTCCCGAGTGCTGGGATTACAGGTGTGTGCCACCATGCCCAGCACAAACTTTGCTTTATTAAAAAAATCATAGAATCACATCATTTAAGAACTGCAAAGGCCTTCAGACCTTCCTCAGTGACCTGCAGTCTTTCCTCACTGAGCTTTCTTCTTTACATGTTACCTCTGCCACTGGGGACATTAGAGTGATTAAAAACACCATGGACTGGCCATGTGATGCACACCTGTAATCCCAGCACTTTTTGAGGCTGAGGCAGGATGATCAAATGTCTAGCCCAGGTTGGTCAAGTTAATAACTTAGTGAGATCCTATTTCAAAATAAAAAAGGGTTGGGAATGTAGTTCAGTGTGAAGGTCCTGAGTTGAGTACCATAAAAATAAAAAAAAACAAACAAAAAACCCAAACAAAAAAATGAACAAGCAAAAACCAAGTGGGGTAGGGGGTGTAGCTCAGCAGCCAAGCACTGGCCTGGCATGTGTGGGGACCTGGGGTTCATCCTTAGCACTTTGCAAACAAACACCACCAACAACAAAAAAACAAACAACCTGGACAGTGGGAGGGGGCAAAAATCTTAGAAGCAACAAAACAGCACCAAACTGACCCCCTAAAGCTGAACATTTAACTTATTAGTAGGTGCCCCCCCAGCTTGTGTCTATCCACTTTCTTAAGAAACAGACCTTCTCAGTGTGGTTATTAGGGGGTTTTGTTGTTGTTGTTAGGTTTTCCAGCTTAGGTAGATTAAAAACAGCAGTGCAGAGGCGGGTTAACTTTCCATAGGTGATGCACACTGGTAGAGTTCAAAAGGGAAAGCAGAGAACTTAACAGTGGTGAAGAAATTCTTAAAACTGGATCCAAGAGGCCAAGAATCTTGGGCTGCTCTGTGGACAGGCCGGAGCCCTCAGCCACAAGGTACTTCTCTATGATATGCAGCATGTTTCGTGAATGGATACTCCTAGTGACAGTTCTGAGGTTTTTTTAGTCTCTCAATATGTTCAGTGTGGTCTCATAAGAATAAGTATTCTGTATAAGTTTTCATCAGTGATGAGTAAGCTTCAGCTATCTGGAAAATTCAAGCCAGGTGATAGATCATGTCTGAGTGATTTTAGTGACATGAAATATGCTGGTTTCACTTTGCATACCAGTAATGGCTACACTCTGAAAGGAAAAATGTGAATTTTACTAAGCACACACCTACTCTTGTTAATCTTATTATTTAATACACCAAAGCTGTCATCTCTAAAAATATACAAATAGGCCGGGCGTGGTAGTGCACGCCTGTAATCCCATCATTCTGGAGGCTGAGGCAGGAGGATCATTGCGAATTTGAGACCAGCCTAGGTTACAAAGTAAGCCCAAGGCCAGCCTTAACTGCATAGCAAGACCCTGTCTCAAAAAGACAAAACAATGAAAAAATTAAAAAAGTATATATACAAATAGCTGGGTGTGATGGTGCATGCCTGTCATCCCAGCTACTCAGGAAGGCTCAATCCTTTGAGCTCAGGAGTTTGAGGCCAGCCTGGGCACCACAAGACCTTGTCTTTTAACACACACACACACACACACACACACACACACACACACACACACACGGAAACAGAGATGGAGACAGAGGTATTCCTGCCTGTGATGAAAAGCAAGCAGTCAGTGTGCCCTGGGAAATGCAGCAGACTTTGCAAAGCTGATGGGATGTGTAAGGTCAAGCAACCTGAGCAGAGGCTGCACAGAAGAGAGGAAAAGCCCATGACGTTCCTCACTGTGGTAGCAGAAGCTTGAGCTGAGGCTGCTGGCTGGCTTTAGAGCTTTTGAAGACAGACTGGCGGGGGGGGGGGGGGGGGGGGGGGGGGGGCCTGGGAGTCGCTCTCCGTGGTAGCGCTTGCATTTTAAATGGGTCAGCCTTGGAATGGCCAGCCGTCTGCCAGGGCCTTTCTCTTCTGCCTTGGGAAGGGCATCTGACCTGCAGCTAATAGGTGCTACTCAGTGTCATTTCAACCCTTTGGAGAATGTTGGAGACCATTGGTCTTGCCAGTTCCTATTAAAAAACAGCCACAGAGTTAATGAAGCTGACCCAGGAAGGACAGGGCTCCCATTTGTCTGTCTCTGGATGGTGGAAGAGAAATGATTTCTGTTGAGAAGCTGCAGTCCATGTACAATATGTTGAATAATCTTGGCGTAATGATGTTCGCCACACATTTTATTAATTCATCCTCATTGTTTTAAGGTTGGCTCCTAAAGCTCAAAATATGGAAAGCACCTCCTGTGGTTAAATATTTTGATGATCAAGCTTTCTGGGAGGTAAGATTTTTAGCCTATTCACCTGATAGATTTTGATTGTGTGAATTTAAAAAGATTTTGGGATCTATATGTTAATGTGGTATTTGTGAGAGTAAAACAGAAACAAAAATGAGATAAAAAGCAGGAGGGAAGAGCAGGTTCATAACGTGCACGCGCATGTGTGTGTGTGTGTGTGTGTGTGTGTGTGTTGTGGGAGTGGGCACTCGGTAAAAGTTACCACTTTCCTGATAACTTAAGATCATTGAAGGTCTGTGAAGAGAGAAAGGCCATTGGTGACACTTGCCCTCCCCACTGGGAGTCATCAGTGTTGACAGCTGGTTCACAGGAAGTGGATAGAACCTGGCAACACGAGAGTAAAAGAAACCTTGGGGGCCATTGAGTCCAACTTCTTATCTGGAAGGTATTCAGAGAGGAGACACAACTTGTCAAATATCTCAGTGAGTGAGTGGTAAAGCTGAATCTATTTTTTTCTTTTTTTTTTTTTTGTCTTTTTGAGACAGGGTCTCACTATGCAGTTCAGACTGGCCTTGAGCTCACTTTGTAGCCCAGGCTGGTCTCGAACTTACAATGATCCTCCTGCCTCAGCCTCCCGAGTGCTGGGATTACAGGCGTGCGCCACCACGCCCGGCTAAAGCTGAATCTAGAACATGACTCTTTCTTTCTCTATTTTTCTTTCTCTTTTTCTTTCTTTCTTCTTTCTCTCTTCTTTCTTTTTACCTCCCTCCCTCCCTCCCTGTCTCTCTTTCTTTCTTTCTTTCTTGTAGGGTAACTGAACCCAGAGCCTTTGCACTGAATTGCATTCCCAACCCTTTTTATTTTTTATTTTAAGACTTAGATTCTTCCTAAGTTGGGAAGTTATTAAGTTCCCCAGGCTGGTGTCAAACATGATCCTGCCTCAGCCTCCCAGAGTGCTGGGGCTACAGGCATTCACTACCATACTCATTTAGAATGCAACTCTTGATAAATTAAACTAGCGGATACAAGGATAGCGTAGGAGTTTGGGGTTATTTCATAAAGGGACATAGCACTCAGCTGATCCTGAAGATTTCTGTGTTACACTGTAGCATGTGGTCCAGACTCATCCCTGTCACCTCCCTTGCCTCTTCCCTTTGACTTACACTCGGCTGACAAAGCACTCTGATTGGTGTCTTCTCAGGTAATCATCCAGCCCGTGCCTTGGGTAGGCTGGGAATACAGGGAGCAATGTGGACAAAGGAAGCTGGCCAGCAGAGGTCAGGCTAAGGTTTAGCATCATACCTTAGTGACTGAAAGAGACGGGACCAGGTGCTGGGCCTTCTGAATCCCAGGCCAGTGTTTTGCCCACCTAGCATCCAAGATACCCAAAAAGAGACAGAAGGGCAGTCTTATTGTGGGCCTGGGCACACACGCCAGCAGGGAACAATCAGGGGTCCTAGAGAGACAACCTTTTCTTCTCTATTTCCTTCTCTTTTCTTCTTCCTCTTCCCCTCCAAACAGCTTTATGGAGGTACAGTTGACAAGAGCGAGTCGCACATCCCTAAGGTATACAACTCGATACATCTGGATGTGTTTACACATCCATGGGGCCGTCACCATGAACAAGACAAGAAATGTACAATCACCTGCACGCATTCCCTTGTGCTTTAGAAATTGTTCTCCCCGACCCCTTTTAGTCCATTCCCAGGCAGCCAGGGAAGCACTTTCTGTCACTGTAGATTGCTTTGCATTTTTTTAATAATTCTTTATCAATGGAACCATATAGAACATCTCTCTCTCTTTTTTTTTTTTTTTGGTCTGGCTTCTACTTAGCATAATTATTCTGAGAGTCACGTTGTCATATGTAGCCTGCCTCAACTTGCAGCGGCTTCTCTTCCCTTGAGGAGCACAGGGGTAATCTAGGGAGAGGAATCAGAGAGCTGGTTTAATCCACTCATTCATTCTACATGTGTTTATGGAGCTCCATGCGAACCAGTAAGGGACACCACCAATAGGACAAATATCCAGCTCAAGCCCTCAAGTCGCAATAAACATTCACGAATAAATAAAGAAAATATCTGACACCCTGACGCTACTTCAGCAGCCAGTGAAACAAAATCGGTTTGTACCTGGAAGAAGACCTGATTCCAATCACAATCCCACAGTGTATCATGTAGACGAGTGCCTTGGCTCTCACTCGTAAAATAAAAGAAATCTGAGGCAGGAAGATCCCAACTTTGAGCCCAGCCTGGACAATTTAGCTACTTAGTGAAACCCTTCTCAAAAAATTAAAAAGTGGACCAAGATTATAGCTCAATGCAATGACCCCCCGAAAAACAAACTTTAATCCTTAACTGGGTTGTTCTGATAATCAAATGAAGCAATAATGTCTGTAACAATACTCAGAAAAATGCAAATCATCACGTGACTGTGGAAGTTTATTACTAGGGGTTTGGCCAACCATGAAGGAATGTGGAAACATAATAGCTATCATATTGCAAGCCTAATATTTGTGATTTTGCAACATTATCTGATTTTATCCTCACAACAATCTTGTATGAGAACAAGTGTCTCCATGTTAAAGAGATTGAGACTTGTGAGGATGAAGTAATCTGCCCCCAATGACAGAGCTAGTAAATGGGCCAGGAAAAATTTGAACAAATGTTTATCTTGCTCCAAAGATACCACCACATATGCATGTGTTAGGGGCAGCTCCTGGAGAGCAGAATTTTATCCCTACCACTACCATTTGGGCAATCTTTTGATTTCTTTTCTCTTTTTTTGTCTTTTTGAGACAGTCTTGCTGTGCAGTTTAGGTTGGCCTTGAGCTCACTTTGTAGCCCAGGCTGGCCTCGAACTCACAGCTGTCCTCCTGCTTCAGCCTCCCAAGTGCTGGGATTACAGGGGTGCACCACCACGCCTGGACTGATTTATTCTTACAGTTGAGTAGAACCATTAGTTCTACCACTTTCAGCTTGTATTTGGAAGCCAAATATCCATTACTGAGGCAAGGATTTCAACTTGCAAAGCTGATAAGCCCAGCAGTAACTTTTTAAAACCATCCAACAAGACATTTTAAACAATATTGAATGTTCTTATTACTCTTCAGAGAACCAGAAAACAAGAAGTGGAAGGGACTTTCAAGCTAGCTTGGGGAGTTGGTAGGGGTAGCTCAGTTGTAGAGCATGTGCTTTATTTACATGAGGCCCTGGGTTCAATCCCCAGCACCAAAGCAATAATAATATAAATAAAAAATCAAACGAACTCATCCATTCCTTCTCTGGGGGCCCAAACTGTCTGACACTGCTGGGAAGGGGCACTTACTCCTCTCCAAGGACTTCTGTTTTATCTTTGGCTGGTTCATGAAAATGCTCTAATTCATTTCACTACCTGAATGATCCAATCTTGTAGATGTTGTGTGAGGTACCATGAGACAAATCTAAAGAAAACGATAGTTCTGAGTCTCAAAGAGCCAGATATACCTATCTTTGATTATCCCTGTGGTTTACAATGATCCTTTCCCAGGCACTAATTTATAGAAATTTAGTTTTATAACACAATTTTTCATGCCTTTCCTAAGAGAATAAACTGCTTCCTTTGGTTCTTTAATAAGACCTGTACTTTATTTCATGCTTTGCAAAGCACAAAGATTCACTGACATCTACTTTTTAAAATTTATTCCCATTAGCCTTTCTGAAGTCAAGCAAGGAATTTTTTTTTGTGAGTCCCCTGTAGGCAGGTCTCTGTCTTGAGGACTGTGTAGAAGTTAAGGACTTAGGTCTTTGTATATGCACACTTCTAACTGTGAAGGACCAAGTCATCTAGTAGTAACTACTAGGAGAGAGAGAGAGGAGGGAAGAGACCATGGATTGGGACTGCCAGGGAAGGCTTAAAGATAGCCAGAGGCAGTTGACTTTCACCCTATAGGCAAGTAAAAGTTCCAACTGGGGAGTTTAGAGTGGGGAAATGATGCAATAAACTGCAAGTCTGCACATTAAATTGGATGGTAGGACTCAACATTGGGAAGGATTCTGAGCTGACTGCATTATGCGGAAGATCTTCCACTGGCCTCTGAGTCTGGCGCCTTAGACCACTCGGCCATCCTGACACTTTGGCCTCTGAAAAAGTATTTACAGTTGTCCTTCAACACCAACCCACCCATTCCCATTCCTATGCTGGGGAGCCGACCCAAGGCCTTACGCATGCTGAGGATGTGTTTTACTATGGAACTACACCTTCAGCCTCTGCAGTTTATTTTTTTATTTTTATTTTTTTGGTATTAGGGATCAAACTCAAGGACCTTGCGCTTGGCAGGCAGGCGCTTGTGTCACTGAGCTATATCCCTGGCTGCAGTTTATTTTTAAATGATTTTATTGTCAAGAAATACAAGCATCACCAGTATTTTGGCAAAAAAAAAAAAAAAAAAAAGGCAAAATGTGAGTTTCTCTTGATGTTTTATGCAGTTTTTAAAACCTAGCCCATCATATAGGTTATTGCCCCTGCTTCTAGATATTTTTAATTTATTTTTTTGGAGGTTCACGTTTTATTTCTCCAGTGACCTATTTATACTGGAATATAAACTAAAGGCCTGCTTGCACAGTAAACCCAGGTCCTTTGGGTGGCTCAGTCAATGAGGTAAGACCTCCAGCTGGCTCACAAGAAACATGTCCACTCCTTGGTCCAGGTTTTGGAATTTTGCCAGCTTTCAGCTCATCAGTAATTTCTTCAGTATCCTTAGGCATCACATCCTCATAGTCGTTGTCATTTATTTGAACCACGGGTGCATTTACACAGGCCCCTAAACATTCCACTTCTGTAAGAGTAAATTAAATAAATGTTAAATGTTCTAGACATACACGTAAGTTCTAACAAATGCCTGTTCAACTAAAATGAGTAAAGCCAGCTTTTTAAAGTAGGAAAACAGGTTAGGCGACTGCCAACAACATTTTAAGACTCGGTGAGGCTCAGCGATTGGGCATTCTCGGAGGAAATATGAACTCTGGTCCTAGCGCCCCCAGTGGTGAGCTGGAGTCCTTGGGGAGGCTACTTTACATCCCTGGGGCTTGCTTCCTCATTTATACAATGAGATCAAGTCTTATGTTCTAAGAGCATGCTCTCTGGAGTCAGCCCGAATCTGACTGCCACTTTCACCCCAGTGACTTTGTACTAGTGGAGTCCCAGCTTCCCCCTTTCTACAATGCAGATATTCCTAACTCTACGCTGGGTGGTTGTGGGCATATAAATGGGGTAGCATATATGAGATGCTGGTGCAGACTGATCCACAGGAGACACCTCTGAGGGTTAGCTGCCCTGAATTCTAGCCCTAGGATTCTGTGATCCAAGTGTTACCATCCAAACCAGGCCGATGTCTCACAGAGTCAAAGAATTAAATCACGAGCAAAGGAGGTAGTTAAGAGAAGTGCTTACTGGAAGGATAAGAAAGCAAGCTCCTAGTAGCTGGGAGGGGTCCCAAAAAGGGTTGCTGGAGTGAAGTCTTTGTCTTGTGTCTTTTATGTTTAGGCGGCCAGGTCCCTGGTGTAACAGGTGAAGGTGGGGCTTAATCTGTAGAATTTGGGTATGGGCTGTCCATGCTCTGATGTGACCTGTAGAGAAATAGAGCATGCAGCAGCCATCACTCACTGTGCAGCCACTCTTAGGGCAGTCAGGAATTGTGCCTTGTAATTAGGCATAGAAGGGAGAAGGGGATCAGTTACAGTAGTCACCTTCCTGTGTTTGCCTTTACCTTCCTGAGCTAAGTGATCTACACAGCTTGAGCTAACACTTACCCCTGTGTACGTGCTGTTTTCTTTATGAGGTTGACCATCCCCACTCCATCTTAGGCCCTGTCCCTTGCTAGCTGTCTGTTTGTAAGCTAAATAGCTAAACTACCTCTCACACAAAGTTACTCAACATGAAATCATGTTGAATGGCAGGCTGTGATATGGCACAAAAAGGACTCAGGATATATTCAGCCCTCAAAAGCGAAGAGACAAAGGAGACCTAAGAACACTCCCCAAACAATTTATAATACTGGAATATAGAAAAAATAGATATATTTTCCCTTGTGTTTCTCCAAAGAATTTCAGCAGACCAGGTGGGAGAGGCACCACACATTTCTAAAAATTTGAACTGTTTGCAAAGTAGAATGAGCTATTTCATCTGATAATAGCAAGTCTATCACTGGAGGTATTTTTTAAAAAGTGAGATGATTACTAATGGTTCAAGTAAAGAGGTAAATGAAATCTCCTCTTACTCAGATTTTATAAAAGAACCTTTCAGATGTTTGTGATGAGACTGTGCTAGTCAACTAGCTTTCTTTCTTTCACTGTGATGAAACACCTGAGGAAAAAAACTAAAAAAAAAAAAAAAGACAGAAAGAGAGACTCATTTTGGCTCACGGTTTCAGAAGTTGGAGTCCATGGTCAGACTGTTCCATGGTTTTTAGGCCTATAGAGACACAGAAACATGGCACAAAGTTTTGGCAGAAGAAAGCTGCTCACCTCATGGCAGGGAGGAATGGGGAAAGGGAACAGACAGAGACAGAGACAAAGACTAGTCCCTTCAACGAGGTCCCAACTCCTCCATGTCCATCACATCCCAGTGATGCCATCCAATTATGGGTTAATTCACTGACATTAGCATCCTCAAATCCAGTCACCATCGGAAGGCCCACCTCTGAACCTTATTTACTGCACTGGGCACCAAGTCTCCAACATGAGCCTTTCTTTGGGTAACATTTCATATTCCCACCATAACAGAGTTATGGTTACGTTTGAAGAGATCAAACTGGAATCAGTATGCATGTAAAATGTAAGAGTAGGTGCTGGGGGCATAACTCTGAAGCATGGTGCCTGCCTGGCAAATGTGAGGTCCTGAATTCAAGTCCCGGTTCCAAATAAAAAAAATTCTTTTTTTAGTGAGTGTAAAGGTCACTGTGTGTGGTGACCTATGTCTGTAATCCCAGCATTCAGGGGGGTGAGGCAGGAAGACTGCCACAAGTTTGAGGCCAGCTTGGGCCACATAGTGAGTTTAAGGCCACTCTGAGCTAGTGAGACCTTGTCTCAGAAAAGAGAGAGAGAGTGTAAGGGTCTATCAGCACTAAACATATTTGCTTTGCTTTTACAGTTTCCTCACTTGGCTGTTGGATTTTAAGCAAAAGCATCCAAAAATAACAAGACTACTGATCTTGGAAACAGGACGACTTCCTTTCCCTGTCACCCACCTGTTTGTGACACTCAGTATAGCAAAGTCTCTATGTACAATGAAACAGTCAGATAAACTTGATTTTTTAAAAGATTATGAACTTGCTTAAGTGGCAATTTAATAAAGTTTTAAATAATGTTTGGCTTTATTAAAGACAACGCTCTCCATATTTTTTAAAGGGGGAAATGTTCATTTAGCTCACAATTTGTAGAAGTTTAAGTTCATAATCAGCTGGCTCCAAGGCAGGGTGGCACATGGCCAAGGGCAACAGTTGATGGCAGAGGAAGACAGCAGAAGCAACAGGTAGGAGGGGAAGAGGAAGAGGAACAGGAAGAGAAGCCTCTTGTAACTGTATGCCTTACATTGTATGACAAATGTCTTACTATATGCAGGCTGCCTGCCCCAGGGTGGGTGTAGCACTCATACCCTTAATCCCAGCATTGGACCATGAATCAATCACAAACTCTAGCAGTGTGCTCCTATGATTGCATGAGGCTTTGAGGGGACATCTAGATGCAAACCATGACATTCTGCCTTTGCCTCCCCCAGACTTACATATATTCCTTTATGCAAAAAGCATTTAATCCATCCCTACGAGTTGCCAAAGTCCTAACAGTTTCAGCATGGCTGAAAAGCCCAAGTCCCAAGTTTCCTCTGAGATTTAAGTCAAACTCTTAGTTTTGAGCACCTTAGTTTACAAGGGTTTGAAAATAAAGTTAAACCCTTCCCACATTTAATGGCACAAGATAGACATTTCCATTCCAAAAGTTAGAAACAGGGATACAAAGGAATGGGACCAAAGCAAGTCCAAAATCCACCTGGGCAAACATCAGTCCTTTAGTTCCATGGGTAGCATCTGAGGCAATCTGTGGCAAGATGTGAACTCCAAAGGGCTTGGGTGGTTCTGCCCCTACAGCACTTCTGATCATTGTAGCTCCCATGGCTTCTCTCTTGGGCCCACTCTGCCCCCGCTTGAAGCTCTCCTCAGATGCGCTTCCATGTCCCGGCTTCTCCATACCTCTAGGGTCTTCATTGCATCTTTGGCTTCACTGCTTCACGCCCTGCCCTCTCAAGGGCACACTGCCTAGCCTCCCAGGCTTGGGTGGAAGCTTTCTTGACCCCACAATTCTTGCATTCTGCATGCTCCTAAAACCAGCGCCAATGGTCTGCTGCTAGCTGGAGCAGTAGCCAGGCTTTCCTCTTGGCTGTAGGGACTGAGTCCCTGGATCACTGGGCACTCTCCAATTCTGAGGAACAGATTTTCTATGCTGCCACCATTCTGGAACATGGTGGGACTGCTATCATTGTGATTCTGGAACATGGTGCAACCACTGCCATTTTGGAACATAGTGGTCTGGGGCTTTTTTCTCAAAGACTTCCACTTTTGCAGTTCTGAGGCTGCAAAAAGGGTGGAGTTCTGCTGCTTATAATGCCCCTAGGCCATCTTTTCTATTCTCCCCCTGTTCATCCTCAGCAATCAAGATCTCCCCAGCTCTATTTTTGCAGTCCACAGCTTTACCGGAGCTTCCTTTCTGGCCAAACTCAAAATCTTTTGAATCATTCTGTTAAGCAATTTGCTCTTGATTCTTAACATAAATCTGGCTAGAAGCCCCCAACAGTAGCCATGACACCACCTCAACATTAGAGTGCCTTGGAATTTCTTCTGCAATATTAGTCTTCAGCCCTTCTCAATCTCAGGAAAAGTCTCTGGACCTGAGCAAAATCCAGACAACTTTCTGCCAAGGCATAATACACATCATCTGGAGTCCAGCAGCCAGTGCAGTCCTTCCCAGAAGAAACCTCCTAAGCCTGGTCTTTAACCAGCTTTCTGGTCTTCTAAGCTCTGACCAGAATCTTTCACATAGTACAGCCTAAGGTGTTCCACTGTTTTACCAGCCAGCATCTCTGAGCCTTTCCAGACTCTTCCCACACTAGTCAGTCTCAAAGGCTCCTAAACCACATGGTCAGGTATCATTGTAGCAGTGACCCCACTTCTCTGGTACTAAATCATCTTAATTACTTTTCTCCTTGCTGAGACAAAATACTCGACACCCCAAGTTGAAGGGGTAAAGGTTTATTTAGTTCACTCTTTGTAGAGGTTTCAATCCATAGTCAGATGGCTCCAAGGCAGGGGGGTACATGACAAGAACAGTTCATGGCAGAAGACAGCAAAAGCAACTGGTGGTAGGGGGCATATTTTTGGTTGCAGACACATTTGGTTCAATTCTAATGCCAACTTTCAGATTCTTTTTCATGCTTAATAAAGTATGTTAACTCTGCCCACAGCAACAGAGCAGATAGTTCAAAATTTTAGAAAGCTCAGAATTCACTTCTATTTCATTTTCTATTTAGTCCAGCAGTTTTCTAAGACAGCTGGCATTTCCGGAGCATACCACGTCCCACTGTGGGGAAGGAGCCTGGGGTCCCTTGTGAGATGGAGACACAGAGCTTTAGAATGATTAAAACACTGGTACTGACCTTGAAGAAATCATTTTAAGACTACATATTCTCATGTATAAAAAGGTGGACTTCAATTACTGAGATTCCTTCCACATTTTTATAAGTCTGTGCAAAAAAAATTCAGGAGCAATTTCACGGGTGATGACAGCAGGACGGTCATTTCTTTGCTTAGAGTCCTTATGGCCAGCAATATTCAAAACTGACAGCACATAGCACAGGACAGCTCAGGTGGCGGCGCCCACATACTGAACCCATCAGATACAGCTGTGGTTCATGGGGCCCATTGTAGCCTATTTTATGAAAAACACTTCCAGCCAGAATCCTGGAGTACATACCCTATTTTGCAGATGTTGGGAGCCTCAGGGGACATGTGTTCCAATGAGCAATAGACTAAGAATTCCTGCTAGCTAATGTGTGTAATTATAATAGACCCCGCCGGTCTACAAGCTTAGTGGTTCCGATAAGAGATAAAATAAAGCATAAAATCCAATTTATCATGAGAACAACAAAGAAATATTGTCACTTAGATAAAAGAGTGAGGTGTCAAGTAGTAATTGGCAGCGCAAAATGGAACAAGTCGGAAATCTTTCTTTCCTGAGGCCTACAGTGGAAACTACCCCCTCCTTCCCTAAACCCCCATGAAAGGACAGAAAATGCAAATGTTGCCACCAAGAAGTCAAGGTCGAGTTTTCTCTCCACAGGGAAGGGAGGGAGAGGAAATGGCCAGGAAGGACTGTGCAACTCCTGAGTTACCTTCTGTCTCACTGTATTCCCTTCCCACCTCTCCCTTACTATAAAAGTAGCGCCTTATACACACGGACATGGGAGACAGTGATCAGTGGCCAACAGGAGGCCCCTGCATCTCCTCAGAGCTGTGAATAATTTCTGTCTCTTTTCACCAAAACCGGCCTCCTGTGTGTTGTTTGGGAGCTGCAAGCAAACATACCCGAGAGCGCAGTGCTCTGTCGAGACCCTGTGTGACAGCGCAGTTACATCCCTCTCGCCTGAATCAGTGGCACATGGAAGAGTCCCCACAGAAGACACAAGGAACCCACTGGCTGCATCCCAGTTTCCTTCTTCTGACGTGTTCACTCACCCTTGGGAGACCCTCGATGCTAATATGCTGAAACTGTTACAGAATTTATGGTAAAACTGTACCAAGTAAATACATAATGAGAAAACAATTTTGATCACTGAATCATTTATAAAAACAAGAAAATGCTTCTATTTCATGTAACGTTTGACATTTCAAGAAGGGGCCACATTTCAATGAACACATTAAATCTTCAAGCACTTTCACTGCAGTTCTTTGGACCTCAGACCAAATACACCAATGAATCCATAATTTCTTCTGTAATTTGCTTTTATTTTTACAAATTATTTCATGATAAAATGACAGAAGTTACTCAGGTGAAACAATTTCCTTTAACGCTGCATAAGTTAATTAGGTGCACACCACAGAGGTTTCGTTGCTGTTGACACACAGGGAGTTCTCATGATTTTAGCATTACACAACTTGAATCTGAGACTGTACTCAGAAGTAAGTTTAGAAAATGGCATTACAAAAGACAGGGAGTGAGCAGTAAAAAAACCCGCGCAGGACTGCTAGGCTGCAGGAAGTCTGCTGTGTTCACTGCCACAAGTCTTCGGTGCGGCCAAACTTAAACACCAGTCCTCTGTGGGTAAAACAAGAAACATCAGATGACTTTGAGAAAAGAGAGTACATGAGATTTTGAGGATGGCGGGAAATAAGCAACAAAGAGTAATGACGAGTTGCATAAGTCACATTTGAGCTGGTGGTGGTGGCGCACGCCTGTAAAGGCTCAGGCAGGATTGCTGCAAGTTCATTGCCAGCCTGGGTTACAAAGTGAGTTCAAGGCCAGCCTGAACTGTAGAGCAAGACCCTGTCTCAAAAAACAAACAAATAAAAAACAAAATACAAAACACAACTGACATGGAATGTATCAAAATGGAAGCACCATTCTGGAGGGGTGGGTTCTTGTGCTGTTTACCACCACCTTCCCCAGACCTTCATTCATGAGCACAGAAGACGCACGACTTTGGCTAAGTTAACCAGTGTTTAGTGTGAGACTATCAATTATGTGACTTTGTCAAATTCATTCAACAAGCCTTTTGTGGGGAAGTGCAGGGAACAAAATCCAAGGCCTCATGGATGCTGGCTAAGTACTGTACCACAGAACTACATCCCCATAGCCCCAGCCCCAACAATAAACCTTGCTGTCTTCATGTGCTAGGTGCCAGGGCTATACAGGGTTACAACTGTGTACCTCAGACTGTTCATATCTGACAACACAGTTTTCTAAGTATGGTGTCGTAGGGGGCATGTACACAAAATGCTAAGGGAGCACAGAGACAATTCACTCTGTCTGAAAAGTTAGAAAAGAATTTACAGAGGTGGCGATATCTGAAACGGGATTGGGTGGATGAACGGGAGTCCGACTGGGAGACTGGTAAGAACAAGACCTAGCGGGGTTTGAAGGATGATGTTTCAGGGACAGGAAACATCTGAGAGGGTGAAGTAACAAAGCTGCAAGGTGAGGGCCAGGGCTGTAGCTCTGCGATAGAGGACCTAAGTCTCGCTGGCTATGGTGGTGGGTACCTATACCCCCAGCCTGTTACGATTCTTGGATCCTCGGAATTTTTTGGTTTTGGAGTTTTTTTGGTACCAGGGATCGAACTCAGAACCTTCCACTTGCCAGGCAGGTGCTTATGCCACTAGTTATATCGCCAGCACATTGGATCCTAGGAGTATTTAGCCAGCCTTCCTTGTTTAAAAAAATTCCTCAGGGCCGCAGGAACAGCCCCGCAGATAAGCAAGGCAGGAATATGCTCTCCCAGAGCTCACGTTCAGGGTTTAGGTGAGGCTGTGGCTGTAACTGGCCTCAAGCCTCCAACTCAAGCAAGGAGGGCAGCAGTGTGCAGAGAAAAGGTAGCTGAGGTGGCAGGACAAGGCCGAGTCTCACACGGCTGGCGCGGGGTTGAAGGGATCAGGAGGGCAGGGAACTGAGGCAGCGAGGCTTTGAGAGCCAACTCCAAGGAGGTCCCCGAGGGCAGTGAAGGGTGCAGAGGCTGCCCTGCAGGCTCTCAGCACCCTGCTGGTCGCTAGTCCCAGGAAATGCAGGAAATGGGGCAATGCAGAGATACAGCTATTTAAAAGAAGCACCTACATGACGAGTTGATTGTTACTGTCTGGGACCTATGGTTGTCAGACCCAGTTTGTCAAGAAAAACCAAAATTCTGATTTTTATGTCAACTCTAAGGATTTCTACATGTTGGCTCAATTTTTTAAAAATCAGTCAAAAAACAGAACTGTACAGAGAATTTGGCTGGACAGCTGTCTGTTTTAATTTCTTCTTCAGCCAGCTTAGAGCTCTGAAAAACTGAAGATGGGAAACGACAGGACCAGAGCTTTGTTCCAGGAGTAACACAGGTGGGGAGGGGAGAATCAGGCAATGGGGCAGGCGACGACAAAACACAAACAAGGGAAATGGGCCAAAGAGAGCAGGTCTGAGACAGTCTCGGAGCTGAGGCACTAGGAGCCGCGCTGGTACGTATGAGGGAGGCTGAGGTGACATTCGGCGGCACATGCTGCTTTCGTTCCACCCTCTCCCCGCCTCCCAACGCCCAGCACATGCTCACGGGCAGGTCCGCGTGGGTCACGACAGGTTTGAAACAGTTGTATAAGGTCTTCAACCCCCACCTGTCCCACTACTGGGGACTGAACCCAGGCCCAGGGCCTTCGCCCTGAGCTGCTCTCCTGGCCCTTTACTGTATTTTTTATTTTGAGACTGGGTCTTGCCAAGTCATTAAGTTACCCAGGCTGGGCTTGAACTTGTGGTTTTCCTGAGAAGAGCACTGGGGTTACAACTGTGTACCAACACGCCCAGCTTTTCTCAGGTAAAGGTAAACACTTGAGGGTTTTTTTCTATAAATGAAAGCAAAAATAGAAAGTCATTTATACTCTTTCTTGGAAGTGTATTAATTTTTCTTTAAAAAATGTAATACAACTCCAAAAGGTGATTTGATCTCTGCTCTTCTACTTAGCATCAGACCTTCTGCTATAAAAGAAGAGACGAAAGTTGGTTACTAGGGGTCTACACTCTTCCGGAAGCTTAGAGCAGACACAGTAACATTCAACTGTGAGCCATAACCTAAAGACTTTCTTGAGCAACAACCAGTCCCTCCTACACTGTCCCCTGGTCACCTTAAGTACTGACAGCTGCCTCTTCTGAAACCATTTCTAAAATAGACTGGGACTTTGCTAAGTACTGTTCCAAGTCAGAACGGTAGGCAATCTGCTACAGCTGTTCTGGAGACGGTGTCTACTCCCTCAATTTAACCTAATTTGTTTTTTTAAGCGGAATGATGGCAACCAATGAAAAGTTAACACACTTTGCCTATGAAAGCAATTCATCTGGACCCCTCTGGGACAAGGACAAGTCAATGGTCCATTTCCAAGGCCTTCTGAAACGTGCTAACTAGTGTATGCACTTACATGTTTCTTCCCTTGTTGGAAGACACATACGTTTCCTGTCAAATTTGTCTTTCATTCCTTTGATTCTCCCGCTGACATACTAACTTTTCTGCCAAAAGCAGCGTCCCACAGCAGAGCCGACTTTACCTTTTACCCTTGCTGGACAGGACAAGGAACACAGACAGCAGCGCTGCCCCTGCTGGCGGCTCGCAGCAATTCCCCGCTCCCCTGCGGCCTGTGGCTTTTCCCACTTCTGTCCCTGGCCTGGGTCCTTACCTCCTTCTGGTGCTACTGGGGTTCTGAATCCCCAGGACACCTCAGACCCCGGGAGATACTAGAGCTGAGGAAACCTGGTCCTTCTGTAAAGCACAAACCTCAGCCTTGCAACTTCCAAGGAAAAGAAACCCTCCACATCCACACGCACCTTCTCATGACGCAGACCCTGTACCTACAAGACTGACAGGCTTAGGGTTTATTTCGAAAGTAGAGGAGACATATGATTTTAGGTTTTCAAGTACAGTGTTACAATGAAGGGAAAAGGGTGGGGAGGAAACACCTACAAGAGGCAACTGCTTGAAGGCTCAGTTTATGTATAAAAGGCAACTGCTTCCCAGGTTCCCCCCAGTTTTAGAACATAACATATAATCCAGAGAATGGCCTTTTTGGCCTGCTCTGCCCTTTTGCCTGTTCCTGCTGCTTCCCTGCCATCTTTAAAAACTACATACTAAAAACAAAAACAAACAAACAAAAAAGTCCAATGCCAGGTGTGGCAGTGCACGCCTGTGATCCCAGCACTCAAGAGGCTGAGACAGGAGGATCTCTGTGAGTTTGAGGCCATCCTGGACTACAGAGTGAGTTCAAGGCCAACCTGAACTGCATAGTGAAACTTTGTCTCAAAAAGACCAAAAGCAATTTAATTAATTAATTAATTTTTAAAAATCCAGAGAATATGTTTTTTGCCACATCTTAATTTATATTTTTCTTATTTCCAAACTGATTTTATAAGATGGCAAAAATACCTGGCGGCGAAGTAAAATTAAGAGTGAGCACTAAACATTATTATTACAATGGGCAACTACTTGTATGTTTAGCAAGGTTCAAGTAGATTTGGGGCTTTTCACTTTTCTTGAGAGGCATGAAGAGACAGGGAAGGTAAAGTCCTATAACACACAGCAATCTCCTAGCTGTTTTCGGCCCAGGATCTTCTTTAAGACTCTGATGAAAGCCGGATTCTGCCTAGAAAAACGCAGACCTACTCCTTGCGCTTTGAAAGGTCTGTTGACTCTCACTGCCAGAAGCCACCTACAGCCCCACGTGTGAAACAATGCAGAAGTGGTTTGGATGGGGCTGCAGGAGAGGCAGGCACAGGGGAAGGTCGGCCAGAAACTTCCCGGGAGAATAAACATCAGAAAAGATTACTGATAACAGTACTGGGAATTTTTTTTTTTTTTTTTTTTGCAGTACTGGGGATTGAACTCAGGACCCTGCACTTGCTAGGCAGGCGCTTATTTTATCCCCAGCCCAGTACTGGGAATTTTTAACAGTACTGGGCTGTAGTAACCTTTTCAATTTCCAATTGCATCGAAAGGACAAAATTGGTAAGGCCTTTCTTCCACAACTCAAATCTCACTCATATATTATAACGACATCAAAGGAAGGCATTAAATTTAAAGAAAAGTAATCTCTGACTAGTTTTTTTTTCTCATTAAAAGAAACTGAGACATACTTTTTCTTTTTTTTTTTTTTGTACTGGGAATCAAACTTAGGACCTTACACTTGCCAGGCAGGCGCTTGTGCCACTGAGCTATCTCCTCAACGCTGAGACATACATTTAAAATGAGCATTGTCTTTGTTAGGTAACAAGAACTATATGAATCATAGTTATTCACTGAAGGGGTAGCAATTTTATTTTATTTTTGTCTTCTTGAGACAGTCTTATTGTGCAGTTCAGGCTGGCCTTGAGCTCACTGTGTAGCGCAGGCTGGTCTCAAAACTCAAAACGATCCTCCTGCCTCAGCCTCCGAGTGCTGAGATTAAAAGCATGCGCCACCACGCCCAGTGGCAATTTTAAAAATTAATATATATTCCCAAAGTTGGCAACAAACTAACCCACATATTAAATATACTCAGTTTTTATGTTATGAAAATGCTGTGGGGGAGGTGTCTTGGTTAATTTTCTCTCATTGCTGAGACAAAATACCCAACACCCAAAATGAAGGAAGGTCAGGTTTATTTAGCTTACAGTTTGTGGAGGTTTCAGTCCATACTTGGCTGGTTCTGAGGCAGAGTGGCACATGGCAGAGAGCAAAGGTTCATGGCAGCAGAGCACAGCAAAAACAACCAGCAAAAGGGAGGAATGGCTGCAAGCAGCCTCTTTTCTTCCCTTATACTGTAAACAGCCTACCCCCACCCAGGGGGCATGAACCTCTCACATAATCTCCATGCCCTCCTCTTCCACAGGCTGGAGATGTGTGCAAAGTAAGCACCCTGGCTTCCTGCTGAGTCACTCAGCCAAACCTCTGGACTCCCCAAGTTGACACAATATATCAACCATAACAGGAGGGGTAAATTAAGGAACTAAATATAGTAAATGACATAAAAGACTACTATTAAAAATACATAAAATGAAGAAGGCAAAACAAACTTACCCAAAAAATATGAAGGCATTCTGGAAAAATACAGCAATTCCAGGATATACAATGGGTTTTTCTGTAAAAATAAGGATACTATTTAGAGATTTATGATGTCAAACCACCTTATTTCATACAACTGGCAAATGTCATTTTTCCTTCCTAGCATAACTCACGTCTCTGGGAACTGGCTGGAGTGAGTACTAAAGGGTGGGATGTGTATGGCTGAGCCTCGCCCTGGTTTAGTGCCGGACCCCTTTACTCATTTCAGAAGCATTTATTACAGGCACACTGTGTGCTAACGCTGTGTGATGTGCTCAGGATGCAGAGGTAAACAAACCGTCTTGCTTTCACAGATCTAGACAACATGTAAAATCACCAAGGAGAGAACACAAAGCGGATGGCACAGAAGTGCAGTGACGACGATGCCGTCTGACACAGGCGGCCAAGCAGACCTCACGAGAAGTGAGCCCTGGGGTAGGGCAAGGAGGAAGTGAGGGCAGAGGCTATGCAGAATCAGCAGGACAGCAAGTGCAAAGGCCGTGAGGTGAGGCCACACAAGCATAGGAGAAGGCTGGTCCCTTGGAGGAGAGAAGTAAAGCAGGCCACAGAGTAGGGAAGTTAAGTACAGCAGGGACCCTGACTTTTCCCTCTGAGGTGAGAAGGCACGGAAAGGCTCTGAGTAGAAAAGTGTGCTAGCTGATGTACTTCAACAAGATCCCTCTAGTTTTGGTGCTGAGTAAAGGGGGCCAAGGGGACAGATGGAAGTCCCACTAGGAGGCTTTTGGGAAATCAGGCAAACAATTGTGCTGGAATCCAAGGTGGCAGTAACGGAGGTGGGAGAAGTGGTTAGAGCCAGGAGGCGACAGGTCTGCTCATGAGCTGGAGGTGGAGTAGGGGAAAGGGGGTGCTGTCCTTGACAGGCCCTCTGCCCGGGTGTGTGGCCTACACCCCGGGGACAGCACAGCCTCACCCAGCCGGGAAAGGCTGGCCACAGGAACACTGCCCTGATTTATCCGGGGCTGAAGATGAAATTCTCATCCACTTCTACTACTGTGGCTGCCAGTGAGGACTCTAGATGACAAACCCAGGCCCGATAGCAGATGGACTATATGGGTCTTCGCTGCTGTTCCATATTACACGAACATTATCACTAGAATGGTTATAATAATATTGTATCACTGCCACCACGTAAAATTACAGATCTGCTGCTAACAATTCTTAATAGCCTTTATGAAAATTACTTACAATTGTATGAGATAAAGACATTCCTATAAGAATAGTTTCTGTAGTAACTATTTTTTTTTTTACTTTCTTTATATTCTCAGTTTTCTATAATCCAATGAACAATACTATGCAATTCAATTCACCTGACTAACAAGTAATGTGTTTGCTTTTTGTTTTGGTATTTTTTGAGATAGGGTCTTGCTGTGTAGTCCAGACTGGCCTCAAACTCACAGCAATCCTCCTCCTGCTTCAGCCTCCTGAGTGCTGGCATCTGAGGCATGTGCCACCATGCCCAGCTATGTGTTTGTTTTAAAAATATGATGGTGATAAATATTTTGTAGCAGCAGGAGAATGACTTATGCTTCCACATTAAGTGCAAAAAACAAGGGCCACGGGAGCTGGGTATGTGGCTCAGAGGCAGAGCCCCTGCCTCCCTCAGGGAGGGCAAGGCCCCAGGTTCAATCCCCAACAACATGAAACAAAAAGCAAGGACCAAAATTGCATGAAAATAATAAACTAGAAAAAAAAATAATATGCCACTTTGAAGATTTTTTCAAAGCCAAAGAGAAGCAAAGTTTGGAGCTGTATCCCATTTCTTCTAGGTTCTGGATTGAAAGGGAAACTACAGAAGACAGGAATGCTAAAAACATAAAAACATATGAAACAAAAGCAAACACAGGTGGGGGAGGGAGTCTCCGCAACTGTATTATTAGTAGCTGACGCATCTATATGAAAAGAGCTGTACTCTGAAATAACCAACTTTTAAACTGGACGTGGTGGCGCACGCCTGTACTCCCAGCACTCTTGGGAGGCGGTGGCAGGAGATTCACTGTGAGTTCAAGCACAGCCTGAGCTACATAGTGTTTAAGGCCACCCTTAGTGAGACTCTGTCTCAAAAAGAAAACAAACAAAAAAACACCATAAAATAAAATAACCAACTTTCATACACAACTCAAGTATTCCATGGACAGATGCCGTAGCTCTGTAACCGGTGTTTTCTCTTACCCTTAGCAACATAACCTCCAAAGAGAATCCACATGGATGCGATCAGAGACCCAAAGGCCAGCATGAACCCAATGAACAGCCAAATGCGAGCACCTTCAAAGAGAGAACATGTTACCAGAGCTGTGGTGGCAGCACTCAGTTCAACTAACTTTCCTAATGAAAAAACTAAGGTCTAAAATAAGAACAGTAGAACAAAATGTGTTAAGGATCAGACTTGAACTCATGGCAATCCTCCTGCTTCAGCCTCCTGAGCACTGGCATCTAAGTACCACGCGCTAGCCGATTGCGCCACTGGAGCTCCCTCCTCCTGAGCACTGGGATTACAGGTGTGTGCCACCACACCAGGCAAGGATCTTTGATTAGTGTAGAGGTTGGTCTTTTACATCTTGGTTTGTCTGTGTGCTTGCATAAGGATTTCTAAAAATTATTATTGATCGGTCTGTATATTTTAAGTGCCTATATGTACTTTTCCCAGTCACCTACGCTGAGAAAAATTTTACTAAATCTTGCTGTAAGACACTTCATAACAAGCCAGGCATGGTGGCATATGCCTGTAATCCCAGCACTAAGGAGGCTGAGACAGGATGATCGCCGTGAGTTCAAACTAGCCAGGACTATGACCTGTTGCAAAAAACTCAAACAAACAAGAAAACACTTCATAACATACAATTTCACTATATTTGGAGGCTTATTGCCCATTTATTTTTAGAAACTGCTCTAAATCAGGTGTGATAGTATATACTGGTAACCCCAGCACTCTTGAAAGCTGAGACAGAGGGGTCACAAGCTGAACTCAGCCTGGGGACTTTAGTGACGCAGTGAGACCCTGTCTCAAAGACCCTGGTTCGAGCCTTAGTACCAACACACACACACACACACACACACACACACACACACACACACAGAAAACAAGAAACAAAAAAACGTGTGCTCCAAAGTTTAAAGAGGTATTTTCAAATGATAACAGATACACTTTTTAAAGTTCCCACTTTGAAGATGGGGCTGCAACTCCGTAGTGAAAACTTTGGCTAGCACACACAAGGACTTAGATTCAACCTTAACTGTGTAAAAACAAACATCTTCCTATTCAGTCAGTGATTAAAAAAACTAATCAGAAAGTAAATTCATTTTGTAATTACATTTTATTTATTTATTTATTTATTTATTTATTTATTTATTTAATTTTCCTTAAAAATTTTTTTTTCATTTTCAGAAAGTAACTTCAAATGCACTGTGGTCACCACTTAGGAAAGTTGTACTACAATTACCTTTACAGAGAAGGATAATCAACTTTTGAATCACCTAAAATTGAGTCATTAGACTGCCTAAAAATGAACACTGAAATAGTCTAATTAGCACAAATATATTTTAATAAAAACCCCCACAGGTTACATATTAGTTTCTTATTTTACACCCAAAACATAAAATAGTTCTAAAGCAATAAACTGTTACTGACAGACTTGATACCAAAGTAACTACATCTTTCCCTAGACCCCGAAAGCTGTGCCAGCTAACAAGTTTTACTGAGATGTGATGGCCATGTTCCAGTCCTGCCTCCAGCTGCTACTAACATCCTATAATGCTAATTGCGGTCACTCTTCCTTTCTTTCCGACTGCACAGGTTATGACAGGCTTCGTTTAAAAAAGGTCACTGTGAAATTTGTCTATATCCAAGTTTATTTTTGCAAGGATGTAATATTTACTCATCATTTAAACTGCTTAATCAATATTGGTCCCATCAAACTGCTGAGTACACGGGCTCTGGGAGGTTGTGCACAGCCTACAGCCTGCCCACCTCTGGAATGCAGTTATGGAGTCCAGGGCAGAGAGTCCCTAGCTGGAAAGAAAGGAGGGGCTCCATTGGCCCAAGCACCAAAACTCTGCAATTTGTGGTGTTACAGGGTGAAAAGAGTTCTGGGGACTGGCTGCATGAGAATGTGGATGTATTTCATATATTTCAAAAACTGAACTGTACTTGTAAAAGTGGCTAAGATGGGAATTTTATGTTATGTGCATTTTACCACATTAAAAAACAATTCTTTCTTTGTTTTTGGTGTTTTTTTTTTTTTTTTTGTCTTTTTGAGACAGGGTCTCGCTATGCAGTTCAGGCTGGCCTTGAGCTCACTTTGTAGCCCAGGCTGGTCTTGAACTTGTAATGATCCTCCTGCCTCAGCCTCCTGAGTGCTGGGATTACAGGCGTGCACCACTACACCTGGCTTGAAAAATGATTCTGTGATTTTTTTTTGAGACACAGCCTCACTATGTAGCCCAGGTTGGCCTCGAACTGGCAATGATTCTGCTGCCTCAGCCTCCCAAGTGCTGAGATTACAGGTGTGACCTACCACACCTAGCTATGATTTTTAACTATTTCAAAATATTCATTCAACCAAATACTATCACAGATAAGAGAATAAACCCACATGGTATAGATTAAAACACTGTAAATTATAGGTGGCACATATATTGTCATCTACTGCTCTCTACTATGTCCTGCAGACACTCAGTGCTAACTACTACTGCATAAGATCATATACTCAACACTAGTTGGTAGTCTGCAGTCTGCACTGTACAGCCAACTTTGATGATATGTGACTTTGTTTTTTGGAGACAGGGTCTTGCTATGTAGTTTAGGCTTAAACTCATGGCGATCCTCCTGCCTCAGCCTCCCAAGAGCTGGGATTGCAGGTGTGCACCACAAAACCTGGTGACCAGATGTGACTCTGACTTTCTGCCTTGGAACCCATAATCTCTGCTCTGGATATTACTTCATCCCACGCCTGATTTGAAGGAGTTAAGACAGGGGACTTTCCATGTGTAATTCTCATTTTAAGGACAAAAATACAGATGGTAAGATGCTGTTTGCATTTATTTACCTGTTTGACCCAGACAACCTTCACTGTAACTATCACCCCGGACCTGTCCGTTTGATACTGCATTAATCCTGTATAAATAAAATAAAACCAAGAATTAGGGTCTCTAACACCAACGAGAAACCGTCCATGACGTCCAAGTATCAGCTATAATAAGCTAGAGTTCCCCAAATCCAAGCCTAGGCCTCGGGACTAAGGGCTTACCTGACCTTAAGCAGGTCTCTGTACCCAAGCACTTTCTTGAGCTGTGGTCATGGGCCCGGCAGCATGGAATCCCCTGACAACCTGTCTGATAACACTCTGACCGCCCCTCAAACCTAGCCAAGTAGAACACGTGGACTCAGAGCCCAGAAATTCCAGTTCTACAGTCTTTCAGGTGATTCTGTTGCTTGGTAAAATTTAAGCATGAAATTCTCAAAAGTTTATCTTGCTCAAATTTTCCATCTGCACACACTGGACATTCTCAACCCAGAGCCACGGCTGTAACGGCAAGAGGTAGTGGGCCTCGGCTGAACCAAAATTATGGTTCTTTATAACAACTTTGTATTAATGTCCAATGTTTGAAGCAACAATCATATTCCCAAAAAACCAGTAACTTTTAACCTGAGAAGATCAAAGACAGATTCAGGCTGTAAAATCCTGCTTTCCTAATCCAAGATACATGTTCTAAATATAGGAGATATTTCACTGACTGTCAGAGCACCGCCCTAAATGGCCTTGCTTTCCTTTTTTATTGTGGTACTGGGGATTGAACTCCGAGTCTTCACACTGAGCTGGACCCTTGGACCTGACTTGTTTATTTTATATACACTCTCTTAGTTTTTAAAATATATATAATAAACTTCTTGAGGACAGGGCCATGCCTATCGTGTTTCACATTTGTAGCCTCAGTGCCCAGCACAAATTTAGCAAATAACAGGTGCTCAATAAATGTGCTGAATGTATGAGCCCTAGTTTTCACAAAAATTCAAAATCTTATTTATGCAAACCTAAGTTCTAGAATGATCAATATTGAAGGAGGAAAATTAAAAATTTTAAATAAAAGCCTGCCCAGGTTGCCTGCCAAGCCCAAGTGGACACCTCCAGCAGGCCAATAACAGAGTACTCCTTCCTTTGTATAAACCCGTCTTTGTATAAACCCCTGTGTAACTGATGGCCTTGCAATGTAACTTCAAATATAAAGGGACACTTCCTTTGTGTAACACATGCATGCTTGTTTAACGGATAGCCCGATGTTTAAACTCCCTTAGCAACCCATGATGTCACCCAACCCTCCAATCAAATGTGGCCCATCTGCCTTTGTACCTCCCTCCTTGCCCTCCCTATAAAAGTTCAAGGACCTCACCAGGAAGGGTGAGGTCTGACTCTTTGGGAGAGAGATCCTAGTAAGGCCCACCACTGTAAATAAACTGCCTCTTAAACCTTCTTGGTGCGGTCTCTTCCTGTGTTTGGTCTGTTTCTCTGTAACAATATACTCTGTTATTTTCAGGAAAACTGACCTACCCTGATTCGGCAATTCTACAACTGGGTGTATGTCCAAAGGCAATGAAATCAGTACATCACAGAGCCATCTGAACTTGTGCTCCTGCTTACTGCAGCACTATTCACAAAGTCAGGACGTGCCATCAACCAAGTGTAGCACATATACCCAATGAGAAGTTCTCAAGGCATAAAACATGAAAGTAGTCTGTCCTTTCCAGCAACATGGGTGGGAACATTTAAACACAGTAAGTCAGGCACAGAAAAAGAAACGCTGCATGAGCATTCTCACTAACAAGCCCACCTCACAGATGTGAAAAGCAGAACAGCAGCTAGCAGAACCCAGGAAAGGCGTGGCAGAGAGAATAAAGACAAGATCATCAGTAAGTACAGGGATGCAGCTGGATGAAAAAATAACTTTTTTCACAGGTAGATGTGGTGGTATTTTTTTTTGGTGGGATTTTTTTTTTTTTTTTGAGATGGTATCTCCCTATGTAGCCCAGGCTGGCCTCAAACTCACAGCAATCCTTCTGCCTCAGCCTCCCAAGTGCTGGGATTACAGGCATGCACCACTGTATCTGGCAGTGGTGGTGTTTAGACAAGGTCTCACCATGTAGTCCAAGCTGGCCTTGAACTCACTATGTAGCCTAGGCTGGTCTCAGACTCCTAGTGATTCTCCTGCTTCAGCTTCGCAACTTGGAAGAATTACTTCTAATGTTCTACAGATCAATCAGGGTAACTTTGAGTGACAATAATCAACTGCTTATCTCAAGATCACTAGTATAGAGAAAGCCGAATGATCACAAAGAAATGATAAATCTGTCAAGTGATAAGTATCTTTTCTGATCATTACACAATGTTTATATGTACTGAAATATGACACCATACATCATAAACATGTTCAATTACTATACATCAATTAAAAATTTTTTAAAGAATTATTTGTGGTGGTTCTCTGACTGTTAGGCTGAGTGGGAAACACCCAGCTGAACTGAGTCAGCATGGAAAACCCAACTTAAGGTGGACTGCTGTTGGAACAGAATAAAAGGCAATGGGAGGGAAGGCCTTCAGCTGTCCTCTTTGGAGGAGCCGCGGCCCTCATCGTCACCCAGGATGGCCGCTGTTCTCTTCAGAGGAGGTTCCTCTCGCCCTCAGGCATCATCTCCTGGCTTCCAGCGGATTCTTCAGCTTCTAGTACCAGCCTTCTGGCCTGCTGGCACTTTTTAGCTTCCAGCACCAAGCCCTTGACCTCCAGGCACAGGCCCTTCAGTCTTCCATCCTGGATCCTGGCCTCCAGATTGGAGGTGGAAGAGACACTGCGGTGGGCTCCAGGCCTCCAGCTGGATCCTTTGGATCTCTAAGGAGTGGGCAGGTCTTTTGCATTCTTCTACAATTGACTCTGTGGGTGGCCATGTAGGCCAATCTCATAAATTTCAGTGTTCTACATTATATATGATTCAGAGGCTGGGTGTGGTGGCACAGGCCTGTAGTCCCAGCACTCAGGAGGCGGAGGCAGGAGGATCACTGCGAGTTTGAGGCCAGCCTGGGCCATATAGTAAGTTCAAGTCCAGCCTATACTACATAGTGAGACCCTATTTCAAAAAACAAACAAAAAAATCTGATTCAGAGCATGTGCAGTCTTTTGAGGAGCCTTGCCCTAGCATGGCTAGCCCCAAGCTCTTGTAAGCATGAATACACTATTTTAATTTCTTTCTCTCTATATTAACTTAACTTTGAAACAAGCTTCATATTTTAAAAGTTGCAGGTATTTTTGGTCAGTAATTCTCAACTCTTGTTCTCTTTTGCTGGGTGTAAAGGTTGATACACTGTATCAACTTGAGAAGTTTAGAACTAGTCTAAGTGACTAGGCAGGGGGCCAGGGTCCTCACCTTGTAAACACCCTCAGCCTGAGCAAGAGGAGCAACCCGAGGCACACAGCCCTAAGGCAGGCAGCCCGCTTGCTCGCCCTCCCTCTTACTCTTGCTGCTTTTGTTGCCTTCCACCACCATGAAAGGATGGCCCTCTGCCCTGTCACCCTGCTTTGCAGCCAGCTGATTGTGGCCTGAAACCTCTACAAACTGTGAGCTTGATAAACTTTTCCTTACTTAATTTTGGGTGTTGGGTATTTTGTCTCAGCAATGAGAGAAAAGTAACTAAGACACTGGGCCATTTAAGTAAACTTCAGGGACTTCTCTGGGTGCCCCTGACTCCTCAATTAGGTACAATTGAGAACACTACGTATTCGCTGGCATTGCTACTTACATATTTTCAAATTTATAGAAAAATTTTAAGTACAAATGAAAATTTTCCCAAAACACTCAAACTTCATCAACACAATGCCCCATAGCCCCAGAAATTTGTTTTTCCTACAGATTGTTTTCCTCCAGATGAACCACTCAAAATTATGATCCACTACCACTGCTTTATCCTGCGATTCTAAGGGTCCCCACATGTACCCAGGATGTCCTCACTACGCAGGGATCCTGTCCCCAACCCTGAGGTGCTCTTTGCTTTCCTGTAACTTTCATCTTCTCAAGTCTGAACAGCTCCTCGGTCTTCTTTGACTCGCAGGACCGTGGTGCCTTTTAAGCCTTACCAGTTATTCTGTACACTTCCCTTCGATTTAGGTGTGTTTAATGTTCCTTTATGATTAAATTCTGGTTATGCCTTTGTGGCAGAGAGAGCACAAAAGTAACCATGTTCTCAGTGCATCCAACTGAGCAGCACGGGTTCTGACTATCTGACGGTGATGCTCACTTCGCTTCGTGAAAGGGGAGCTACGAGGCTGCTCCTCTTCTGTTTTCCACCACTGTAATTAATATTCTGCAGGGGGATATTTTGAGTCTAGGTAAATGTCCTACTCTTCATTAAACTTTATTCTTGTATTTATTTTATATCAGCAGAGACCCACAGATTTTCTCTTTTATCCAAAGGGTCAAAATATCTAACTATGGCCAGGCATGGTAGTGCGCACTTAAATCCCAGCACTCAGGAGGCTGAGGCAGGAGGATTGCTATGAGTTCAATGCCAGCCCAGGCTACATAATGAGTTCAAGTCCAGCCTGAACTACATACCAGACCCTATCTCAAAAAAAAAAAAAAAAAAATCAAATCTGTGAGCATAGTGGCCCACACCTATAATCCCAGCATACAGGAGGCTGAGACAGGAGGACTGCTCCAAGTCTGAGGTCATCCAAAATATTATCTATATAAAAATAATTTTGTATATAAATATACCTACTATAGAACTGTGTATATGTAACTATTATCTATAATCTATATTTATACATCATATACGAAATACAACATATAATAAAAGCAACTGTGATATAATATATATACCACAGTACTGTATGTACTACTTTCCCCATTTGGCTATGGCAGATCCCCGTGTTTCAAGAAGTCTTTTACGTCCTTTTGTTACATCCCACCATTCTGTGAGCACTTGTTTGCTTTTAGGCACACGATGGTGCCATGTCTTTCTGTATGTCTTGCACACCAGTTCTGCAATCAGCCATATCTTTAAAGAGTTCTCATTTCTTTCAGTGGAGAATGGTATCTAACCACTGGTACTTAAACCAAGACTGGGGAGCTAGTGTGTTCTTTGTTTTTGGAATACAGCTGATCTAAACTGTTCTTCTCCCCTCATTATGAACACCCCATGACCCCACTCAGGCTCCTGTCTGGCCCTTAGGGCTGCCCCTCCCCACCCTTGCCTCATGGACTTCTCTCCTCGCCCTGCCCAGACCTGCGAGCTGCGCCATGCTGTCCTCCTGTGGGCGCCGATTTCCTACCCGGCTTCAGTTCTGGCAGCGCAGCTGACCTTCTGCAGAAGCCTGCCACCCTTCCCCCACATCAACCCACCTGGACTCAGCTGCTTGCGAAGAGGTGACTATTAGTTGAAAAGTGCATGCATGTGTGACAGAGGGGGACAGAGAGAGTTTAGTGGGATTGCAGGACCCACCTTTTCTGTTCATCAGTATATCCTATACTTTTAAAGTTAAAAAATAGCGAGCTATGCACAAGTTTTAGAAAAAAAGCAGGGCAAAATGAGTAATATCACAAAAGTAAATCTTCTAAATCAGAACCAGTGTTGAAATGTCAGCTTTCAAAAAGGATTTTAACACTATAATTATTACAATAAAGTGAACTGCAACAAAATGGCAAGAGTTAGAAATACCCGCTGTCTAGCTGAATTTCAGAGAAAAAGACTATGGCCCTTTGCCATCAGGTGGTTTCTGAAGTCAGCCCTCCGCTCTGAGCGTGAGCGACTGCTCTGCCACTCTGGTTGGTCACAGGACATGTGCAGTTATTTTGTCTATACTTACTGAACAAGAGTAGCAACATTTTAAAATGTAAAACATTTTGACCTGGCTTGCTGAAAGCCTGCAAGACATGACCCCTAAATGTCAAACATCTGCAGAAAGCTGAAGACAGGGGTTATGTTCAGGTGGGGAGGTCTGCCTAGGACGGGGCCGGAGGGAGCACTGGGGCAATGGAAAGGTTTTACATCTTGATCTGGGCAGTGTGTAGACAGGTGTGCACATAAGTAAGAATTTATTGATATATATGTATATGCGCACACACACACACGCACACACGATTTGTGTATTGTGAGTACCTCATGAATATATTGGTACTGAATTTTAAAATGATAGCAGGAAATAAACTACTCAAAGATTCTGCTTAACAACGTCAGAAAAATGACTCCCCTCTTCAAAAGCCCATTAAAAATGAAAATAAAAGCAAATATATTTAACATCAGAAAGCTTGATCCCCTCAGCAGATGAAATTTCAGAGAGGGGCCTGAGCTTAGAATCTGCATGGAGAGGGCTATGGCACGGAGGCACGCTGCCAGCAGAGCAGGGACGGGACACACGGCCGACAGGAATGAAGGCGCGCTGGAGGGTGCAGCGCGAATAGGGCTGTGCTCAACACAGAAATGAACCCCAGGTCCGTAGATGGAGAAAAGAATTCCCACCTCATTTCTGCTACCTCCTGAGAACCTGCAAACTTCCCTGAAGAGCTGGGTAATAAATACCCCAGACCTATGGGCCACACTGCCTCCGTCAGACCAGGAAGGGGCCACAGCCCATGTGGGGTGTGGGGGCGGCTATTCCAACAGAACTTCATCTATGAAACCAGCCCGACCTTCGCCTGCCAACTCCGTATGGCCCATAGCACCCTGGGGGACAACTGGCCCTCTTTCGGCAAGGGGGAAAGAAGAGTATTCTCTTGGTTGGAAGAACTATCTCGAAAGAATTACAGCAGCTAGTGAGAATGAGGGCCAGAGCAACGTCCTCCTCTTCCTGTAATCTGGCGGCCAGCTCCCGGCCACTCATCCTAGGCTGAAGCTCTGACCCGGGATCAGCTTACGCCCAACTTCTCTCGGACTCTTTCCTCAGTAATAATGAGCAGCCAAGGGTCTCCAGACATCTGGGGACAGGCCTGCAGCAGGTCACAGGCAGACCTGGTTAAACAGACTACAAAGGCCCCTACAGGAAGCCCTCATAACTAAGGAAATGTAATGGCACTTCAAACAAGAACCTGCCCTTGGAAATTACAATGATAAGGTTAGAAATGAAAACATTCAGCAGATTCGGAGATGAAATTGAGGTGACTTCCTGGACTATGGAACAAAAAGAGATAGGCATGGGAGAGGAGCGATGAGAGGAAGACTGGGGGTTTGATGTTCCTCCCTACTATTTGATCTTTAAATCATATCCCATTCGATAACACTTAAAACATTTTCAATCTTGCAACTGCAGACAAGACAATGCCATCTCGCCACCATCTGCGTAGATGGTGTCGGTAACAGTGACACTTACATCAGGAAGGCTATGGTTGCTATCACCCCGCAGGCATGGTATGAGTGGTTGAACTCTTCCATATTGGGATAAATAACAGCGGCATCTATGATAATCCACCAGCCTGTGAAAAACTGAAAGAGGTGATACTCGTGTGAAATTACAGCAATATCACGTCTTATTGGCTAAAAAAAAGCAATGTATCTAAGATGAGATGTTCCTTCTAATGAATTCCAAAGTTCCCTTAAACACACTTGCATACAACGTGCCTGTGCCTAAAAAGCTGATTAAATAGATTAGGTACCCTAGGCCTACTTCAGTTATTTCATGGGCGGGGGATGTAGCTCAGTGGCACAAGCGCCTGCCTGGCAAGCCCAAGGTCCTGAGTTCGATTCCCGGTACCAAAAGAAACAAAAATTCTTATTTCGTATTGCCATAATAAATTCTATAACCTAATTTTGTGAACTCAAAATATGGAGACAGGAAAACAAAAAGACTCAAATTCCAACCTACTGAAGAAATACCCTACTGATATAATAGCAGCCTCTGGAAAGATCTTACTGTACTAAAAATTAAGAACAAAATATTTAAATTAAAATGGAGAACAATTGTTGGTAAAGTTTTAACTATCCTCTCGGTGAAGTAACAGTTCTACAGCTCTGCTTTTTACTTTTGATGAATTATAGTGCAGTTGTTTTGTTTTTTGCTTTTGTTTGGAGACAGGGTCTGGCCTTGAACTCACTATGTAGCCCAGGCTGGCCTTGAACTTGTGGTGATCCTCCTGCCTTGGCCTCCCGAATGCTAGGGTTACAGGCCGCACTACCATGCCTGTCAGAGTGCAGTCTTTAGATTGCATCAGGTGTGATTTTAATTCAATTTGAATACCAGATTACAATTTAATTGAATTTGGTTCTGGATTATCAAGGGTGAATAATGAAAAAAAAAAAAGCACACAAATATTTATCAGCTGCACAGAAACTTACAATGAAATGATGTTACCAAAGTCTTACATGTTAGCTTAGAAAGTGAGCAACCCCCTCCCCCAACCCCGACCCAGTTAGGTCTGCAAGCCACTATTTTCCAACAATAATTTCAAAATAGCTATTTTAGGCTAATGAAATTAGTTCCGTTGGGTTACAGATAGAGCCATATGCTGTTAATGACATTTCACTGGTTTCTGTGAATAATGGCTCATTTCATTTTTTACTCTGAATTCAAAGCACTGAAGACATTTTCTTTTTTCTTTTTGCGGTAGTGGCGATCAAACTCAGGACCTTGCACTTGCCAGGCAGGCACTTATTCCACTGAGCTGTATCCCCAGCCCTCAAGATATTTTCTTCTTAAACAAAAAGTTACAGTCTTTTTTTTTTAATTAAAGTCTTAAAATAATATTTGTAAGAGCAGAATTTGTACAGTGGCATTAAATGTTGCTATTACTTTGGAAAATTATACTCACTTTCATAGATAATAAAAAAGAGATTAGGTAAAGAAGAGATATTTAAACTTAGATTTTTATTGATTTGTTTACTTAAAATTTACTCTTTAGGGCCTGGGGAGGAAGTGAGTGAGATAGGACTTGCCTAATGTGAGTGAAGCCCTGGGTTCAACCCTGGGCACTAAAAGTAGTTAATTAATTAGTTTACTCTTTAGAGTATATTGCACTCTTAGCTCATAAAAGACAAACATCAAGCTGAGTGTGCTATTGCACACGTGTAACCACAGCACTGGAAGGGTCGAGGCAGGAGGGTCATGACGCAGGAGGACCACAAGTTCATGATGAGTACAGGCAACTTAGGGAGATCCTGTCTCAAAATTAAAAAATAGAGCCAGGTGTGGTGGTGCACACCTGTAATCCCAGCACTCGGGAGGCTGAGGCAGGAGGATCGTTGTGAGTTCAAGACCAGCCTGGGCTACAAAGTGAGCTCAAGGCCAGCCTGAACTGCATAGCAAGACCCTGTCTTAAAAAGAACCAAATCAATCAATCAATCAATAAAATTTTGAAAGGGTAGGAATACAGCTCAGCGGAAAGGCCCCAGGTTCAATCTCCAGTACTCCAAAATAACAAACAAAAACCAAAAACAATAAAAAGCAATAAAACACAAGTATCAGATCCTTTGAGGACTTTGTAAGGTAAATAAAAAATTTATTCTAGAGCTGGATGTGGTGGTGCACACCTGTAATCCCAGCACTCTAGAGGACGAGGCAGGAGAATCACCATGAATTCAAGGTCAGCCTGGGCTACGCAGCAAAACCCTGTCTCAACCACCCCCCAAAAAGAGAATTTTTGTGAGTTTCCTGTTATTTTTCTTATGAGATCAAAAAGAAAGTTAACTCTGTGTTAGGGAGAAACACAGTTGAATCTCTTGACTGGTTTTTACCTGATTGCTTCTCCAACACTTACTGTATTCATTAAGAGAAGGCATAATCTATACAACAAGTAAACATACAATGTACAATGTTTTATCATGCCATTTTTATCATACAGTTAAAACGGTCCCCAATCTACTAATCAAATTTCAAACTATACATATATATATATATAAATATACATACACACACACACACACACAAACAAAACATGAACATTTATTGCTGGGTGTGGTGGCGCACACCAGTAATCCCAGCTGAAGCAGGAGGATCATTGCAAGTTCCAGGCCAGCCTGGGCTACAAAGTGAGCTCAAGGCCAGCCTGAACTGCATAGAGAGACCCTATCTCAAAAAAAGACAAAAAAAATCAGAAAACATTAAACTAAATTTAGTGGTCAAAGATTAAAATAAAAGTACAATTTTAAAACAGAATTCAAAACATGTAACAGAAACACATTAACATGATGAAGGCCCAAATTATCATAATACTCACCAGAACACCAGCAGCAATGGAAGCAATAGTATTTCGCTTTTCTCCCCAATCAATGCATTCTGAGCATCTCATACCTTCTAGAAAGCCAGACATTTTTTCAGGTCACTTAAAAACAAAACAAAATAAATGCCTTAATAAAGTACTTCTATGTATTTGTTTCTCACCTGACTTATGTCCCTGGAAAATATTTAACAGTTCAGAAATAATTTAATAAAAGTAACAAATGCTTTATTTTAGCTCTACATACATCTTGTGACTATTTGATTTAGCTTTTGATGAATTGTCACATTGTAATTTTGGAGAACAAAACCTGGATTTGTAGCTGGGTGTTGGGGGCACACACTTGTCATCCCAGCACTGGGAATGATGAGGCATGAGGATGCCTGCCTAATTCGAGGCCAGCCTGGAGTAGCAGTAAGATCTTGTCTCAGAAAACAACAACAAAAACCTGAATTTGCCCTGGCTTTTTTTTTTTTTTTTGAGACAGCATCTCACTGTGCAATCCAAGCTGGCCTTGAACTCACTAGGTAGCCTAGGCTGCTTGCTGCGATCCTGCACCACTATGCACCACCGTGCCTGGCACTGTTTTAGTTTTTTAAAGATGGTTTTGTGCCAGGTGTGGTGGCGCACATCTGTAATCCCAGCACTCAGGAGGCTGAGGCAGGAGGACCAGTATGAATTTGAGGCCAGCTTGGGCTACAAAGTGAGCTCAAGCCCAGCCTGAACTGCACAGTGAAACTCTGTCTCCAAAAGACAAAAAAAAGATAAAAGATGGTTTTGTATATTTAAGTAATATGAACAAAGGCAGGTATCTGAATATTTAAAACTTTTTAACTATTGGTTGACCTCCTAAAAGCTGTCAGATCTTATTATTTCCAAATAAATTAGCAAATTAATTTAAGTGATCCTTAAATAACCGAGTATAATTATTTAATTTTATATTATAGTTCAGGAGCACTAATATAGTCAGGAGTGATTAATTTTGGCTGAGTTAAAGCACAGATGAAAAATACTTCTCTTGGGAATTTACGTATTTTTTCATAGAACTGTGTTTCTTTCCTCCTAGATTAAGGACACTACACCAGAGGTTTTAACTTTACCCACATCATTTCCTGTCACCTCCTTAGTTTTTCCTTCTTCAAGTCTACCTTTGATATCATTTCTATGAAAATACAGCATTTCTAGTAAAACATTTCATTTTACTACCTTCTCAAAAGCACTGAACAAAAATAATCCTTTGCTATTTAAATTACCGTACCTGGCCTAAAATTGTCTTTAACAAATTATATAAAACATCCCTATAAGCTCAATTGTACAGATCTGGCCTGAGACACAAACTACCTCTATTTCAGAGTGTGAAAAAACCTGAATTCCGTATAACTTGCTAATAATAGCCAAGAAATACCCAAACTCCCGCAGCTACTCTGTAGCCTGCAGTGATGACTATCCAAAACCATGACACCGTAAAAGTGCAACGACTTCAAGTTTTTAATCTTCCATTTTGAAAATGAAATATTCAAAGCTATGATTATAATCAGTGCTAATGTGCCTTCAGGATGAGTTCAATTCTGACAGTTCACTCACTTCTTTCTTCCTTGAGAAGAAACCCATTATGTTTTCATTTTCGCTTTACCCTATCGACCCCGCCCTGAATCCATTTTTCTTTGCATGATTACTGACACACTCCGGCCCAAACTCCGCGCTCCAGACTTTTGAGAATTTCATGTCCAGAGAGTGGGCTGAGACTTGAAGATCTGGAAACTAGTTCTAGTTCCTCTACCTCTCGTGTGTCAATCAGCTCTCGAGATGTGTCCAGCTCCGAAGTAAAGGGACAAGATGACTTTTAGAGACACTGATGTCCCGGGTAGGGCTGCGGTCCTCTCCTCACTCTCCTCCGCGCCCCGTCTGCGCCTGGTGAGCCTGGACGCGGTCGCGCGCTCCCTGCCGCCGGGACAGGACAGCAGGAAGTGGCCAGGATGGTCCGGCGAGGCGCAGCCCCAGTTTGCAGCTTCCCACAGGGTGGAGGTAAAGCCCTGTAGGCGTCAGCCGGGGTCTGCGCCTTGTCCAGCCTGCAGCTGCTCCCCTTACCCTTACCCTTACCCACCGGGCACTTACGTCCAGCCCTGGCACTGCACTACGTCCGATGCCCGGTGTCGCGCCGCACGGGGCCGCCTCACTCGCCCCTAGTCTCAGCCAAGAAAACAAAACGACCACAAGCCGCCAGACCCCGGATGTATCAGCTCCACCCCGCCCCCGCCAATTGCGCATGCGGAGACTGGGCGGAGGGCGGGACGTGATGAGATGGGCGGAGACAGAGGCGAGTCACGCCCACCGCGCCGAGGGGTCTGCGCATGCTTCGGAGCGCTTCGCAGTTTCCCACCGCTGTTAACCTCTGGAGGTGGGAAGTAGTAGTAGGCACGTCTTTTAAGGGGCTGATTCTGTGTATGAGAGCTGTCCTGTGCATTGTAGGATGTTTATCTGCACCCGTCTTCTACTCGATACAAAGCAGCTCCCCGGGGTGTGCCAACCAAAAATACCTCCAGGCTTTGGCAAATATGCCCTCCTGGGGAAATGGCCCGTTCAAACCACTAGGGGATATCTTGGGTTTTCGGTAAATGACCCTTCGGAAACAGGAAGATCAGCCGGGACTAGTGATGTCTTAGTTTTGTGAGGGTCTGGTGGCCACGAGGGCCTTCTTACGGAAGCTGTCCTTCTGGGTCCTGAGCTGAGCCGGCTCTAGAGAAGGCATAGGTTTGAGAAGGTGCCACCGGAGGGAGTGCAGGTGCTACTTGAGGTCTTACCCGCTGAGCACGTCGTCGCGATACCCCGGGCAGGTTACGGAGAGGCGCTGCGGCTGCTGCTGCTGCTGCTGCTGTCCCAGATGTATGAATGGGCTGCTTCTCCATATACATTTAGAGACAAGTCTGTGAGTTGGCTAGGGTGATTGTTTCCTTCAATACATGGAATCTATGTAGTAACTTTGTGTTTGGGGGGCCACCATGTATTGAACTAACCTTAACATGACTGTCAAGTACTTTATAATGAGTGAGCATCTTTATATTGCTCCTTTAATAAAATACATGCTTGATTTGTCACTCAGTCTTTTGGAAACATGGTATAGAATTAGTATGTTCATTTCTGTACAGACAGCGGACCTGTTAGAAATGGCAAAATGCAGTGTAGTGAGCAAAAGGTTTAGGAACAGCCAGCCTTGATTTGCTTGTTAGTCTCAGAACTGTTCCTATAGCTAAAGAAACAAGGCATGAAAAGTGGTACCAATCAACCCTGCAAAGTTTGAGGTAAGTATGCCAGGTACATCCAGCCAGACAAACCATTTAGGGCTATTTCCAAAAAAGATGTGATTAGCCAGGTGTGGTGGCGCACGCCTGTAATCCTAGCATTTGGGAGGCTGGGACAGGAGGATCATTGCGAATTCAAGACCAGCCTGGGCTACAAAGTGAGCTCAAGGCCAGCCTGAACTGCATAGTGAGGCCCTGTCTCAAAAAGACCAAAAAAAAAAAAAAGTGATTATCCATTTTTATTTGCTTTACCTCAGACTATACTTCTAAGAAAGATTAGCTAAAGATAACTTGTTATAGTTAAAAAGCAGATCTGAAAATAGTAGACAGGCTCTCACCTGTGAAAAGGGGCTTTATTTCTGGAGAGCAATCTTTCCAGATGTGCTATGGAAAGTTCTTGGATATGCGAAGTTCCATATTCCAGAAAACTCCCCTTTGATGCAAAAAGTCCTAGTTTCCAGCAATAAGTATAGAAGATTGGGGCAGGGGGAAATTCAAAACCATATAGTGGCCGATAAAAAGACGCTGCAGACGATACTGTTCATAGCGTAAATAAATATGACAATCGCCTGTCTCTACAGGTGTCCATGACTGCTAGTTCCTGATAATAGATCTTCCGTGTTGTCTTCTTTCACAGCAACTTAAATTCTGCAGTATGTGATGTAAGTTCTAATCTCAAGTGTTAACCAGCCCAATGGAGATAGACATCATTAATTTAATTTGTAGCTTTCTGAATCGTTGTATCAATGTGGTCTAAGAATTCAAATAATGGAAACAATAATGAGCCAGGCTTGGGGGTGGCACACACCTGTTTTCCCAGCACTCCAGAGGCCAGAGGATCACCACAGGTTCAAGGCCAGCTGGGGCTATGTACTGAGTTCAAGGCCAACCTGAATTACATAGGGAGACCCTGTCTCAAAAAAAAGAAAACAAAACAAAACAATAATAATTAAAAAAAACAAAAACGCTGACTGGCTATGTTATTTTCATGACAGGTGGAGGAAGTTCCTTAGTGACAACTAGATTAGGGAAGTAATAACCAGACAGAGCCTTCTGTATAGTATGCAAGAAAGAACTTGGGGCTGGGCACAGAGGGAAAGGGGATGTGAAACACATGGAGACTGAATCTCATAAGTCTAGTATAACACAAGCAATACCTTCAAATCAATTGGAAGTGTTTTCATCTGCCAAAACACCAGTAGTCGGTCTGGGTATACCACACAAACAAGCCTGCACTATTATATCATTCCTGTGATTGTTTTATGAAACAGGATAAAGTTGTATTTCCTAATTTGGAAGATGTTACTGAAATGTGTTTGTGAATAAAAAGACAAATTTTGATAACAGATGTGTTGGTGCCTTCCACTGTAGAGCTGATTCTGTCAGATCTTAACCAACAATCTGGCTTTCTACAGTAATCATGACATTAAAAAAGTACTCTAACTCTTTTTTTGGGGGGGGGTACCTAGAATCAAACTCAGGACCTCAGGCTTGCCAGGCAGGTGCTGCACCAGTGAGCTAAATCCCCAGCCTCAGTCCTAACTCTTAAGTGCTTTGATTTGAAAAATGGAGTTTCAAATTCTCTTATGATTTATATGAAGATTTTTTTTTTTTTTTTTGCGGTACTGGGGATCGAACTCAGGACCCTGTGCTTGCTAGGCAGGCGCTTATTCTACTGAGCTATATCCCCAGCCCCCTATATGAAGATTTTTGATGCAACCTCAGACACATAAAAGTTTATTGTCTTGTCCAAATGCAAACTAGACTTTGCTCACCTATCTGCATATTCAGATGTACATACAGCGAGTACAGATGTACATTTAGCAAGTTCCATGCAGGCTATAAACTTCTTACTAAAGAAAATGAAAAGATCTCACCTGCTAAATGTTTTAAAGTCTTACTCTCTGCAACTTAAGAATCCAGAGCTACAAAAGCTAGGACACAAGCTGGCTATGGTGGCACACGCCTGTAATCCCAATACTTGGGAAGCTGAGGTAGGAGACCAGTCTGGGCCACAGAGGAAGTTTAAGGCCAGTCTACATAGCAGACTCTGTCTCAAAATAAAAAGCTAGTATGCCTGTAGACCCAGTACTCTGGAAGACTGAGGCTGACAGTAACTTAGAGCCCAACCTGAATACCTTAACAAGACACTATCTCAAAATAAAAAACAAAAAGGGCTGGATATGAAGTTCAGTGTGAAGGCCCTGGATTCAGTCCCCAGTACCATCAAAAAATAAAAAAGTTAAATATTCAATACAAAGCCCTTCACACTGAGCTATAGTTCCAAGTCTTTTTCATTTTGAGGCAGGATCTTGCTAAATCACTAAGGCTGGGCTTGGATTTGTGATCTTCTTGCCCCAGCTTCCTAGACGGCTGGGATAAAAGACGTGTACCACCATGCCCAGCCGCAGATTATTTTTTAAATTGTAAAATATACATAACCTAAAATTTTGTATTTCAGCCAGGCGTGGTGGCGCACACCTGTAATCCCAGGCTGAGGCAGGAGGATTGTTGCAAGTTCAAGACCAGCCTGGGCTACAAAGTGAGCTCAAGGCTAGCTGAACTGTCTTTTGAAGACAAGAATAAAAAAGTAAATAAATAAAATCAAGACTATTTACCACTGCCTGACCTTACATTCTATAAGTTTATTTTTGTCTCATCCATTATAATACAAGTTTCAAGAGAGCAGGGGCTTCATCCTGTTTGTTTACTGCTGTATTTTAGGTTGAAACTAACTATTGGTGAAATGAATGAATGAATACTTTTTTTAATAAGCAAGTTAGATTATTAGGTAATGTGGTTTGCAATCTGGAATTTCTGAACCCCTACATGTATTTGAATATTGCAATTTTCAGAATTTCTTTTTTTCAGAACTTCTAATAATCTGTTCAGGGTGTAAGTACTTAAGAGGAGCTTTGGTTCCTTCACGTATATATCCCCAGAATCTGAAACAACTCCCACATTCCACCTATGCTCAAAAGTTTTATTTATTGCAATTAATTGTTATGGAATTCACAGTGTGAGAGATAAGGACTCATGTTTTCTTTCTTCTTTTTCTTTTCTTTTTGAAACAGGGTTCTCACTATGTAGGTCACGCCAGCCTTGAACTTAGCATATAGCCCAAACTGGCTTTTGATAATGGCAGTCCTCCTGCCTCAGCCTTCTGAGTGCTGGGATTACAGGTGTGCACTATCATGCCCAGCTAGGGACCCATATTTTCTTAAAGTCTTGCCAGGTGTGGTGGTATACACCTGTAATCCCAGCACTCAGGAGGCTGAGGCAGGGGTATTGTTGCAAGTTCGAAACCAGCCTGAGCTCAAGGTCAGCCTGAGCTGCCTAGCGAGACCCTGTGTCAAAAAGACAAAAATAAATAAATAAATAATAAAGTCTTTATGATAGCAAATCTAAATTGAAGGCTGTGAAACACTGAAAAGGTTTATGCCTAAGAATAACAATCATAAATTTTCTTTTTATGTCTTTTTTTTTTTTTTTTTAAGACAGGGTCTTGCTATGCAGTTCAGGCTGGCCTTAAACTCACTTTGTAACCCAGGCTGGCCTCGAACTTGCAATGATCCTCCTGCCTCAGCCTTCCAAGTGCTGGGATTACAGGCATGCGCCTTCACACCTGGCCAAATTTGTACTTTGAAGCCTTAAGTCCCAATTTGAGCGTACCCGGGAAAAGGCCATCCAGGAAGTCATAACAGGATAAATGAGGCAGAAAGGTGGGGTCCTAATCTAATAGGGCCAATACCCTTAGAAGAAGAGGAAGAGAGCAGAGAGGAAAGCCACCTGCGGGACAGGACAGGCCTCACCAGGACCAGGCTGGCTGGCACTTCGCAGATCCAGACCTGTAAGGAGATAGGTCTCTCGTTATGAAAGGCCCTCAGTCTGAGTTGTTGCTATGGCAGCCCTCACAGACCTATGCAGGTATTAAGCACTTCAATCATTGTGAGGGCTATCACCATAGAATGTAAAGGAAGACGAGGGTATACCCACATCCCTCCCCTATACTGGGGAGGTATCTTCAAATTCCTTCTGTTTTAGGTGCTGTATTGAAAAAAAAAATCTATAAAATAAATTCTATGAAAGTCTTTAACTCATATACTGGAGCTCTTTCATTGAAGTAGAGCTGGTGATTTTAAAGTCCTGGAAAAACAAATTCAGTCAAATTGTACATGCACAACTACAACTCTGTTTTACTTACACAATGGAGTTGATGCTGACAAACTGTCTATTAAGAATTCCATGTGAACACTGCCTATTCATTTCCCATGTCTTGTGTGGCGAAGTGTGACACGCAGCGATGGAAAAGAAAAATGGAATCCTGGGTGCATTTGCAGTCAGTGCTTAGTGCTGCACTATCAGCCCTCAGAACAGCAGCGGCCGCTCCACACTGACAGTCTGTACGTCCTGGTGAGCGTGTTCTCAGAGGAAGTCTGTATCAGAAGCACCGCCGGGTTCACGAAGCAGAAGACGTTAATTCCCCAGAGCACTGGACAGTCTTCCAAAAGGAAAGCAGAAACATCTGAAGACTCTAATAGTGTGTCCTAATTAAGATTCCATGAAGCATGTGATTGTTGTTGTGACAAAACTGTCTCTATGAACACTTTTACTTGTTAAAGAGGCAGAGGCCCTACCAGATTCTGTATTTAAGTCCAGTGTGGTGGCGTGTAATCCCAGCACTTGAGAAGGTGAGGCAGGAGGATTGCTGTGAGTTCAAGGCTAGCGTGCACTACATAACAAGACTCTGTCTCAAAAAAAGAGGTTCTGCAGCTGGGGATATAGCTCAGTGGAATAAGTGCCTGCCTAGCAAGCGCAGGGTCCTGAGTTTGATCCCCAGTACCGCCAAAAAAAAAAAAAAAGAGGTTCTGTATGTTTGTATGTATTTATTTTATTGCCTTTTTGAGGCAGGGTCTCACTATGCAGTTCAGGCTGGCCTTGAGCTCGCTTTTTAGCTCAGGCTAGTCTCCAACTTGCAACAATCCTCCTGCCTCAGCCTCCCGAGTGCTGGGATTACAGGCATGCGCCACCATGCCCAGTGCTTGAGATTCTGTATTTAATGTATTAAATTCATTCATGCTGGGCATAATGGTGTATACCTGTAATCCCAGCACTCGGGAGGCTGAGGCAGGAAGATCACTGTGATTTCGAGACTACCCTGGGCTACATAGTGAGTTCAAGGGCAGCTTGAATTACAGAGTGAGACTCTGTCTCAAAAATAAAAAATAGGGGCTGGGGATATAGCTCAGTGGAACAAGTGCCTGTCTAGTAAGGGCAATGTCCTAAGTTCAATCCCTGGTACTGCCAAAAAAAAATTAAAAGTAAACAATAAGTTCATTAACATGTTTGAATTTATTTTACAAATTTTATAACATTCTCTCTTTACTAGTGCTAATTTTATGTCATGCTATATTTGACCAAATTCTGTAAAAGAACTGGTTTAAACAAGAGTATGTCTGCTGCTTCTAAAAACAGTGTAACATCCAGGGACCTGTGATGTACTTAAGCGTAGGAATATACTAAACTTAGTGTGCTTTTCCTGTAATTGATAAGAGGAGAAACAGAAAATGCCTGAATGTATAAATAGGTAATCAAGCACATTCAGAACTTTGGCAGGAAACTTTTGAGAATATCATATCCTTTGTGAAGCTCCCATTTTACTTCTAGCTTCCCCCTTTTCTGAAATAAATATTCAAAACTTAGGGGATAGTTGGGTGTGAGGGCGCATGCCTGTAATCCCAGCACTTGGGAGGCTAAGGCAGGAGGACTGCTGAGTTCAAGGTCAGCCTGAAATACCTAGGAACACTCTTGTCTCAAAAAACAAAACTCAAGCCAGGCATGGTGGCACACACCTGTAATAGGTACACACATGCATCCATATGATGGGTTATTGAGCTATAAAAAGAAATGAGGTACTGATACATGCTGCAATATGGATTGAAAACTGGCTAAGTGAAAGAAGCCAGACACAAAAACCCTCTTCTGAGGTGATCCCATTTATACGAAATGTCCATGAATAAGCAAATCTATAGAGACAAAGTAGGTAAGTGGTTGCAAGGCTTGGGGCGAGATGAATGGGTGTGATTGTTGGTGGGCTGGGAGTTTCTTTTGGGGTTGATAAAAATGTTCTGGAGTTAGTGGTCACGGTTGCACAATCTCGTGACTGTAATACAAATCACTGGACTGTGTACATTGTGGAGAGTGTTCATATTTATAGTGGATTACAAAGTGTGAGAACATCTGTTTTTGTACTATAGTTGTTGATAAGTCACAAGGCAGATAGCCCCCTTCGTGGGAAACCTTTAACTCTCAGTATTTTTCTCCTTCTCTTACCTGTTCCACTTCAGTTCCCCTTGGCCATAAAAGCTACCCCTGCCCTTGCCCTCATTTGCTCTGGCAGCTCACTGCTCAGGTTGTTCTGACCCTGGCAACTCCCCGCCCCAGGCTATTCTGGCCTGGATGCCCTCCCTGCAGCGTGGGCTGTTCTGGCCCAGGGACACCTCCTCCAAACCCCCCACCCCCACCTCACCAAAAAAGAGTTTAAAGACCCACGATTTGCTCACCTCGGGGGCTACCTTTGTCTGCTAGGTAGCCTGCTACTTGGTCCACTCCGCCCAATAAAGACTTCTCTCATGTCACAAGGTCTGGTCTGGTTCCGTGTGGGTCTTGGTTCTACCAGTTGTGTGAGGTGTTTAAGACAGGTATATATTACAGTAAAAACCTTTGTTTTGCCTAGGTTATCCTCTTAAATACTGGGCTTGTCAGTGTTCACCATCATGCCCAGTTTGAGGCTTGAAGCCTTTTAACCACTGGTCTCCCATATCCTTTTAAACATTTTTTTTATTAGTGCATGTTTATACTACATGATTACATTAATCATGAGTTGATACATGTACATAATAATTTTAATTTTTTCATCGCCTCTATTTCTGTCCCTTTCCTCAAATCCTAGAAGTATTTCCTTTTCTCTCATCCAGTTGAAGTGTGTGTTATCTCACTGTATCCAGTCAAATTTTTTTCCCCATCAATTTTTTTTTGTACCGGGAATCGAACTCATGACCTCAGGCTTGCTGGGCAAGTGCTGACCTGAGGCTTGCTAGGCAAGCGCTTATGCCCCTGAGGTATATCCCAAGCCCCTCCTGTCAATTTTTGATAGGTAGGTTTAGTACTGCTGATAACAAAGGGCCCCATGGGCTTGATAAACAGATGTTCACACTCCTGGCTAACTGCAATCTGCCCCAAATCTACCTCTTGATTTACCTTACAAAATCTCCCACTGTAACACTTTGTTCTAGCCAAGTTGGTTTATTTTCTGTCCCCAAATTCTAAAACGGACATTTCAGGCTGGTCATGGCGGCACACGCCTGTAATCCCAGCACTGGGGAGGCTGAAGCTGTGAGATTATTGAGAGGTGGAGACCAGCTTGGGCTACAAAGTGAGCTCAAGACCAGCCCAAATGGCATAGCGAGACCCTGTCTCAAAAAGACAAAAACAGTAACAACTACTACAAAACCCCAGACATTTCCATTTCTGTTTGCTGAGACCCTTTCTAAAATAGATCACATCGGAGAGTGCAGACGTCTGCTACAAGATTCTGTTCTGTCCGTTTCTGTGCATGCTTAGGGGTGTGGGAAGGAAATAAACAGAGATGAGTGTTTTTGGCTCTTTAAAAGTAAGTGCCTTTTGTAAAAATGCCCTTGCGAGAGTGTACGCAATGACTAACACTCTTTACTGTAGTTCATTCAATAAAAAGTTAATCCACCATGTTTAACACATTACTTACGTTTGGAAGACACTCTATTTTAAAGTCCCTGGAAACCGTAATCACTGTTCTACGCCGTGTGACTGTCCTATGAATAGACATCGTGGGCATCATTCCTACCCCTTAAAGGGCAACTATGATTGTCTTTGCATTTTGTGTCTCAGTTACCTTAAGTGTCCAAAACATGGAGAGAGCATCTTTATTTACTTATTTATTTTTTGGTGGTACCAGGGATTGAACTCAGGACCTTGTGCTTGCTACGCAAGTGTTTATTCCACTGAGCTATATCCCCAGCCCTAGGTGGCCAAACCATGGAAGTAAAAAAAAAAATGCATATTATCTGGGACCCTCTGATGTCCTGGTACAGGGCTGCGGTCCGCTCTCAATCACCTCGCTAATCCTGAGCCTGGCGGAGTATCCACCGGACACTGGACATTACGAAGTGCCCTAAAAGGGTCCATCCATCCACCTCAGGTCCACCCACCCCAGCCGCCAGGTGCAAAGCCCGGCGTCCGGCCGCCGCCTAAATTTTCTCGGTCGGAGCCGAGCTTATCAGCTTCCTCGGAGAGAGAAACAAAACTGCCACGAAAACCCGGATGTGACCCCACCGTCACAGGCCAGGTTGCGCATGCGCATCATGGAGGGTCGGCAGCAGAGGCGGGCGAGGTCTGTAGAGAGCAGGGCGTTGATTGGACAAGAGAAGAGTTACGCCCACCACACCTAATTTCTGCGCATGCCCAGGCGTCTGCTTCTAGTACTTTCTCGACGCGGCTGAGGACTGCCCGCCCAGTTCGCGTCAGGACGTCGAAGGTTGAGGACGTCACTGTTGTGACTGTTCTGTTATCGAACGCTTAAACAAAGCTTCTGTTCGACCTAAGATTCGAGAGAAGGGCATCTGTTGGGCCTTTCTCTTCATCCTGAGGGAGGCGTCGGCAGCCTGCGGTGAGCGTTCCGGTGAGAAGCTAAGATTCCTAATTCTGTCAGGGGTGAGTGGCTGCTGGAAGAGCGCCGGTTCGCTGGCGCCGGGAGCGGGGCGAGCAGGCCGCGTTTGTCCTGGGAGCCGGGCCCTCAGCGCGGACGGGGGCTTGGGGGCGCGGTCGCTGTGCCCCACCTCCCGCGGCGCCCGGCCGGCACCTACTTCCGGGCCTTGAATTTTTTTCTCCATTTGCTTTCAGGCGCGGCCGGGTTTGAGAGAAGGCAGCTTTTTTAAAGACAAGGCCGCTTGGGCCGCGGGCGAAGATGTCCAGCTACGTGAACGACCTGTGGCCCGGCTCGCCGCAGGAGACCCCGCCCGCCTCGGCCTCCGGCTCGGATCGCTCCAGCTGGCTGTCCTCGCGGTCCCGCAGCCGCTCTTCCTCCCGAAGCTCCCGCCCCTACCGCCCCTACCGCCGCGCCTCCAGCCGCTCGTCCTCCGGGAGCCGCAGGCGGCGCGGGAGGAGCAGGTCGAGGTCGCGCTCGAGGCGGCGCCACCAGCGGAAGTACAGGCGCTACTCGCGCTCGTACTCGCGCAGCCGGTCCCGGTCCCGCGGCCGCCGCCCCGGCGAGAGGCGCCACGGGACGCCCCGCAGGCACTTCCGGTCCCGCTCTCCCCGCCGCTCGCGTAGCCGCTCGCCGTACTTCCGGCGGGCGCGCCCCGCCCCCTTTTCCCGGCGTTGCTACGGCTTCGGGCGCACCGAGTACCCGGAGGAGTGCGGCCGGTGGCGCGAGAGATCGAGATCCAGGACGAGGTCGCGGAGCAGAAGCCCCTTACGTTTGAGCGAGAAAGGTAGGTGGTGTGTATTCTGGGCTCGCAGCTAATGCGCGCTTGTGACGCGGAGGGTGGCAGCGTACGAGTCCAGGGAACCAAACTGTTAGGTTAGTTACTTCGGTGCCAGAAACCGTAGTACGATAATTACTTGTTAGGGAAAGAGAGAGGACTTTAGCTAATAGTTTAAAATTGCAATATAATTGAGAATCTTAAGTTTTCAATGGACGATGTTCTTGATTTTAGAATTAAAAGTTTAAAAGAGGTCAAAGTATGACGTTATGGCCTTGTTAGGGCTTACACCACATTTTAGACTACGTTGTTGGCATTTAATTTATTTACTTTTGTTTAAGAAATGAAAAAAATAAGTATGATGTTAACTCAGGGTGGAGAAAAAACTTGCTCAAGGGTGGGCTGGAGTTTGCAGCCCTTCTGCCTCAGCCTCCTAGAGTGCTGGGATTACAGATCTCATCTTACTGTTGATTGGCATAGCCTTTTAAATGTTAGTGGGGGTGCAGAACCTGGGGCAGGAGGATTGCAAGGACAGCCTGGGCAATTTAGTAAGACTCAAAAAAGGATTAGCTTGGTGGTAGACTGCCTACGGGTTTGATTCCCAGTAATGAAAAAATGTTAGTGACTTCATTGTTTAAGCTTTACAGTCTATAATTGAATGTGAAGAATAATGTGAGCTCTTGGTCAGAAACACTGAAAAATTTACATAATTTACAAACTCAGGGAAAAAAATCAGGTAGAGATTTTTGTTTCCCTGAAGTTTACATTTTGCTTGTGAAAGAGAAAACATTACCTTTTTAAGTAAAAGGTTCAGACACATTTTGTGAGTCTTAGTCCTCTTAAAACTGCCACAGGATTAATGAATGTCTTAATCTTATTTTAGATCGCATGGAGCTGTTAGAAATAGCGAAAGCCAATGCAGCAAAAGCTTTAGGAACAACCAACTTTGACTTGCCTGCTAGTCTCAGAACTGTTTCTCTAGCTAAAGAGACAAGGCATGGAGCAGCTGTAGCAGGTGATGGTGCAAAATTCAATGTAAGTTTTTCATAAGAAAAAGACTTTCAGAAAGCTATTGTCAGAAAAAAGTTTTGTGTGTGTGTGGTTGTTTTTATTTTTTGTTTTGGTGGTAGTGGGGAATTGAATTCTAGGGTCTACATTGCTCTGCATCTCCAGGCCCACTTTTGTATTTTGAGACAGGGTCTTAATATATTTCAGGCTGGCCTCAAACTCCTGGTGATCCTTTTGTCTCAGCCTCGGCACTGCTGGCATTAACACAAATAGACTACCATGCCTGGCCTTTTGTTGTTGTTGTCAGTGTTTCCTCCTTTACCTTGGGGCAGTGTGGGCTTGAATTTGGCAATCCTCCTGATTTGGAGTGGTGAAGTAATTCACTTCACAGTGTCGATTTACAGGTGTGCAGCATCATCCTAGGCTAATTAGCCATTTTTCATTTACCTTTGACTATTTTTTTTTTTTTTTGAGACAAGGTCTTGCTTTGTAGTTGGAGCTGGCCTTGAGCTCACTTTGTAGCCCAGGGTGGTCTTCAACTCGCAGTGAGCCACCTGCCTCATCCTCCCAAGTGCTGGGATTACAAGTGTGCGCCACCACACTCAGCCTTTAGACTGTACTTACGTCAAGGTCTATATATATATATATATATATATATATATAATTTTCCAAAAACAAAATGTATAATTCTGTATTTCCTCTATCGTTTTTGTATTAACAGAAGTGAAGATAACTTTATATTATACAGCATCCAGTGTAAATTCCCTACTACTCTATAATTTGGTATTTCCTTTAATGTTTTTGTGTTAACTAATGTGAAGATAACTATGTAATACAACGTCCAGTGCTAATTCCCTACTATATTCTGTATAACTTTGTATTTTCTGTATTGTTTATGGCTTTTCTGGTTCATATGTCTCCATTCTTTTGTCTTTAAAATAAAATTTAAAAAAATAAAAAAACACACAAAAAAAAACAAAAACAAAATGTCAGAATACTGACAGTGCTAGATCTGACAGTACTAGGGTTATACCCATGAAAGTGGGAGGAAGAGAATCTTATTTTCAGTTGACACTGTTAGGTCTTTTATAACACTATGATATTGTTGGTACTTTGGTGAGTTTTGTTAAGTTCTTAGTCTTGGTAGACAAGAGTGTTTTCTCTTTAGCTTTCATTTGAAGCATTATGTTCCCACAAATATGTACTCAACGTACAGTATAGTTCATGTGCTTTATTTCTGTCTTATAGAAAATCATGAATGTGGTCTCCAGACAATGATGAAGAAAATCTGTTGGTAATTGATACATGGGCCAAAGCATCAGAGGTTTAACTAAGTTTATATTCACAGACTAAAAACTTATTTTTTTCTGTTGTTGGTAGTTCCATGTGCATGCTAGAATACGGGATAGGTACTATTCCCATAGGGTTGCCAAATTTTTTTTTAATTAACCAAAGATACACTCTATGATGGTAGATATCCCTTTCATAATATATGCAATATATTCCAGATATTTTGAGAGATTTCAGAAGAGGAGACCTGCTTCACATGCAGATAAGTTTATTATAATTGTCAAGAAATGTGCAGGATGTGCATTGGCAAATTGCCCTATACTTACGTGAAATCTAAATTTAGGATGAATAGCTAACGTAGAGATTGATAACAGTAAAAAAAACTAACACAGTATAGATAACCTTGTCTAAATGAACATTACCTTGAACCTAAGTGTGGGTTTGCTGACTGCTATTAGACAAATAATGTCTTGGTTACTTATTCAGATGATTAGGTGCCCTCCTGGCAAATGCGTTAGTTTCTTAAAACCAGGCAGTTTTAGTATGACTTTACCTTCAAGAGTCCTGTGAATTTGCAGCAGGAGAACAAAATCTCTATGAGGAAGTGTGCCTTGTGCCTACTATGACAACAGATTTACATTGTTTAGGCTATTAACTGTGGTGTTAGTTACAACTTGAGTGGTGCATCTGTGGCTAAATTTATCAAAATTGGGCTATTTTTATAGAGAACTTAAAACCAAGTTAAAAAAAAAAATTCTTTCTCTCTCTTGGTTGTCTAGGTGTCAGAAAAGCTAACAGAAGATGGAACTAAAAATTCCAGTGAAAAATCTTCCCAGCAAAGAAACATAGCTTTTAGTGCTAATGTAAGTATATCCCAACATTGACCACTCAGAAATTGGGATTAGATTGTTACTTGCATTGTATGTGCTTTTCATTTTGTAATAATTTGGGGCCTGTTGAGCTTCTTTGTACATAAAATTGTAAGTTCAACATTCTGCGCTTTCTTTCCTTTGCTTTCTTTGCCCTCCCTCCCTCCAGACAGGTTGTCATTATGCAAGTCAGGCTGCCCTTGAGCTCACTATGTAACCTGGGCTGGCCTTGAACTCATGATAATTCTCTTGTTTCAGCCTCCCAGCTTTGTTGTTATTTTAGATCTTTCTCCCTTTTTATTGAACTAGTGAGAATATGATAAAGTAAAGGCTTGAAAAGCAAAGCCAGGCTTGGGTGGCGCACACTTGTAATCCCTGTACTCTGGAGGCTAAGGCAGGAGGATCGCTGCAAGTTGAAGGCCAGCCTGAAATACAGAGTGAGACCCTGTCTCAAAATGAAGCAAAACCTCAGTTGTCACACTTACCTGGTTTTTTGGCTTCACAATTTGATGGTATCACTTCATTAAATAAGGTCTGTTTGTCTCGGTTCTCTTAGATGGTGTTACTTAATGGACTTTATAAAAACCAAGTATTGATGTCTAAAATGTTTGTGTTCAGTAAGTTGATGTTTGTCTGTTGTCTTACAGAATTCTGTAGCAAAACCAAAGCAGAAAACAGCTAACACTGCCGCTGAAGAGAAATCTTCAGGATTACCAAAGATAGATAAGAAAAAAAGCCCATATGGACTGTGGAAACCTGTCTAGAAGAAGAAAATGAATGACTAAGGTTGCCTCAAACTGCACTTTATTACAAGTTTGTTTCTAGCATTATCCCATATCTTGGATTCATTTTTTGGTAACTATTGCAATTAAAAACCAATGCAAAGATATATAAATACTTACTAGTAAAATGTTAACATTTTAGGTTTTGAAGATCTGAGAGCACAAATGGACCAGAAATTACATACAGGTGGGAGTCTTAAATATATATGTTTGTAAATACTGTGTATCAGTTATGCTGTTTGTAAGACACAGTGATTGAACTGTGTGTTTTGTATATTTAATAAAATTATTTTTATTGTCTTTATTCATTTGATGAAGCATTGAATTGTTTTGTATATTTAATAAAATTATTTTTATTGTCTTTATTGTGTATTCATTTAAGCATAAGGCAGCATCTCATTTAAAGTCAGCTCATTGAAAGTTAAGGTCTGTGAAGTTTGAGAAGTTCACAGAGCTGGGCAAAAAGCTTAAGTGGCACAAGTGCCTGCCTGGCGAGCACAAGGTCCTGAGTTCAATTCCCAGTACCAAAAAAGGATGGAATACTGGGGTATTTTTCTGTGCAGGAAATAGCCTGTGTCCAGGTGGTTCACAGCAAAGTTCCCACGGTAAGGACAATGACAGGATTTTAAAAAAAAGGACAAAGAGTCCGAAAACATGCCAGATAGAACTCTTTTGTGATGGGAGAATGGAGAAGGGCTGCAGGTGGTGTGTGTTTCCAGAGGTTGAACGTCGTATCCATGTGGCTTGTGTCTTGGCCAGTGTCCTGAGGCTGTCCTTGCTCCAGCCCTCGTGTGATTTTCAGCTTTAGCTGCTCCCCACAGTAGAGAACCACTGAAATGGATTGCCTAAGTATAAAATTTGTTGTGAATTAACAGTATTTACTTCAAATATTAAAACACATTGAAAGACACACCCATCCACCTACCCCCTTTTAGCCGGTCTTACCCTAGTTCAGGCTGGCCTTGAACTCACTATGTGGTCTAGGTTTTTGTTGGTATAATATAAATCTTACAAAGCTTAATTTTTACATTCTAGGGGCTGGGGATATAGCTCAGTGGAATAAGCGCTTGCCTAGCAAGCGCAGGGTCCTGAGTTCAATCCCCAGTACCGCAAAAAAAAAATTTTTTTTACATTCTGAAGTGTTATTTGAATATAAGATAGCAGATTGATAAATTTAATGAATTTGTTATGCCTAACTGCTACGCTTAAGCAATAAAGCATGTGTTGCTAGAACCTAGGCTGAAAGTCCCTTTTAGACAAAATAAGGATTTTTTTTGAACTATTGTCCTTTTTGACGACGTAGGAGTCCCTTATTTTTTAGTACAGTTGTGTTTTTCATATTGACGTGCCATTTTGTCATAAATTTTAAAAATAGTCACATAGATGCCCAATAGTTTGAGATAAGCTGGAGGATATGGGCAGAGTTTGGAGACATCACTCAGGACAAACATCCAGAATTTAAGTCGACCCTTGAGTAGAAGTTGTATACTAAAAGAAATATTGGCGGTATACGGGAAAGGGATGCAACAAAAGGAAATTTTCCACACAGCATTTTTCTCGGTTTTCTTTTTATACCAGCTGAATGTTTTACAATTCAATTCTGGCAAAAGTAGCACAGCCCGTTACAGTTGTGTTGTGAAACACTCTGCCTCCAGATGCCATTTGGCAGTAATGAGTTCCCATGTTCCCCACACTTAGCATCCATTTATCTACTGTTGTGGAATTTCCAAGAAATTGGAGAGACCCAAGGGGGCTTTCAGAAGGACTTGCCACTAGAAATGTTGGGCCTTAAACGAGAGGACTGCTTTTACACAATTTGTGGCACCAAGCAAGTTGAGATACAGAGTGGAAACGCAGTTATCTGAGTAGCCAACCCTATCTTAACCTAGACAGGGAGACTGCATATCTCAGGGTGTTTCATATCAGCGACAGTACACACTATTGCCCCTCTATGAGGGGAGATTCCCATGACAGAACTGCTTGAAGTGTTTTGCTTATCAGTGAGCAAAGCACTGGACCAGACCTTGGTGAAAGCATTCTGAGGGAGGGAATGCCCCTGAAGTTGCTTCCTGGGGCTGGGAAGATTTTAGGGAGGGAGGGAGGCTGAATTTCTTTAGCTTTACTACCAGCTGGGGATTCATTCCTATGACTCCTGGTTTGATGATTTGCCTATGAGGAAACACCTATCACTGGCTTATGAAATGACAGAAATGAATAGCCAGATGCAGAGGTACATGGAGTGAATTCTGGAAGGGAGCTCTGTCTCTTGGGTATGCACCTTCCTAGTACAGAGCTGGTACCCCAATCCAGATGCTGGGAACCCGTAGGGTGCTCATGGAGGTTTCTATTATAGCTGACTGCTCTGGCAACCATCCAAGTCATTCAACCTGAGCTCATGTATAGTGAAAAAGGACTTCACTGTGTTACTGTGAATAACAAAGGACATTTCCTTACCCTTATCACTTGAGAATGGTTTTAGCTTTGCCAAGAATGAGGAATGAAGGCCAACCATTATCAGCTGTCTTGGTATGGACCTCAGTGTGGAGGATGAAGACAAAACTTAGTTCAATCCGCTGAAGGCCCTAGAGGGGCTATTTCAACTGAAAGACCTAAAAACGTTAGGGAGACTCCTCAGAGAAAAAGTCACCAAGCTGAGAACTCTCTGGCTTTTACTTTAGAATATCTGTGTAAGAAAAAAGCAACAGAAAAAGCAGTTTAGCTGGCTCTCAGGGCGAGGCAGTTTTTCTTGGGGAAGGGAAGACAATGGCTGGACACAGCGTACTTAATCAAAACTGCTTATTTAACATTTTGATTCTCACACAGCCTGTGTTCTTTGCCCCATAGTTTAACCATTCACTCCTTACAGAGCCTACATGCTTTTCGCCTGCAGTTTAATTAATTTGTGTTTTTGCCCTTTAGTTTAACCATTCACTCCTTATAGAGCCTATGTGGTTTTATCCAGTTTAATCATTCAGTTGAATTATGCACTCCTGGCCAGGTCCCCCCATCAGCTAGGTGTGGTGCCAACTGCATTCTGATGTGGCAGGTATGTATAGTGTTACATTTAGTGTTACGTGACCTTCAGTGTTACAAAACCTAGCAGGATCTAAATGTGGTAGTTCTTGTCAGGGCCAACCAAAGCCAATTTAGTATTAGCCAGTTATGGTGGTACATGCCTGTATTCCCAGAATTTAGGGAGGCTGAGGCAGGAGGATTGCAGTGAGTTTGAGGACTGGACTACATAGTGAGACCCTGTCTCAAAAATTAAAGTAAGAAACTAAATAAACTAAACAAAATAAAATACCATATGCATTTTCAGTCAGTCCTCCAGTGGGACTTAGTGAATTGCTGTTAACCAATGGTGTGCTATCTAGTAGTCTATTATTTGCACCTTCCAAGAATTTAACCAAGTGTTTACTTAAAAGTTCCATTTCAGCTGGGTGTGGTGGAAGATTCTAGGAAGCTGAGACAAGAGGACTGAAAGTTAGAGCGCAGCCTGGGTAACTTAGTGAGACTGTCTCAAAATAAAAGAGGTTTGGAGATGTCGTTCAGTGTGAAGACCTTGGGTTTAAATGGTAATACTAAAATGTAAAGAAAGAGAAAGTTCCCTGGTCACATTAGCCAGTTCTCAATAGTTAAGAGCTGTTTATGTCTCGTGGCTACATTGTGGAAAAGTATAGGTAAGAGAATTTTGATTATATGTAGAACATTCCACTGGGCAGAGCAGCCATGAAGAGAAATTTGTCCTCTTGAAAAATGTAAATGTACAGTGTCTTGGACACGTGCATTCCAAGACATATAATCCTGCTAACTCATTCTTAAAGCGTGTAGTCACATTCTTTCTCAAGGTAGCAGCATGTGATCTGGACACAGTGCATTTCCATTGCTGCTATGGGTAATATTTCAAGTTTAGATTGAGAATGAGTTTCTTGGGTGGGTAATATATGCATCTAAAGGAATAAGGAAGCTTACATTATGGGTTTGTTTTCTTTTTGTCTTTTGGGGACAGGGTTTTTGTTACGCACTTCAGACTGTTCTTGAGCTCACTTGTAGCCCGGGCTGGTCTTAAACTTGCAACAATCCTTTTGCCTCAGCCTATTGAGTGCTGGGACTATAGGCCACTTTTATTTTAATCAGACTTGAAAATATTGGTAGCCCAACCTTTTTAGAGCATTAGAACAAAATCTAGGAAAACATCAAGATTGTTTTAAGATTTGTAACTGAAAATGTGGTTTGTCTGGAGTTCAGAAAATCATGAGAATCTCCAATTATAGTATTTGATGGTGATTAAAGGCAGATTTGTTGATATCCTCATTTGCAAAGTTCTGGAATTTAAGAATTTCCTATTTAGCCAGGTATGGTGGTGCACGCCTATAATCCCAGCACTCGGGAGGCTGAGGCAGGAGGATTGTTGCAAGTTCGAGACCAGCCAGGGCTACAGAGTGAGCTCAAGGCCAGCTTGAACTGCATAGCGAGACCCTGTCTCAAAAAAAAAGACAAAAAAATAATTTCCTATTCAAGGGAGACTTGAAATGATGACCTAATCCTAGGGTCTTTATTTATTTAGGTCTTTTTTTAAAGACAGGGTCTTGCTATGCAGTTCAGGCTGGCTTTGAGCTCTCTTCGTAGTCCACACTGGTCTCGAACTCGCAATGATCCTCCTGCCTCAGCCTCCCGAGTGCTGGGATTACAGGCGTGCGTCACCACGCCCGGTTACACCTTTTCTTTTGAGACACAGTTTTGATATGTAATTCAGACTGAGCCACAGGATCAGTCTGACCTCGAACGCACAAGAATCCTCTTGCTTCAGCCTTCCTAGTGCTGGGATTTACAGGCAAGTGCCAACATGCATGGCTCAGATTCCCTTTTATAGTTAATACTTTTCTTCAGACTTCATCACTGTTATCCTTTTCCTTCAGCTCATGAACATGCTTGAGACTTCTCCATTTCCTCTTTCATTTCTTAAGTCTATTGACTCTTTTCTAAACTACTGAATACCTTGAAACAAATACCTTATATTCTTTCTCGCTTTTCCCCCCCATAATCACCCTACCAAGTCCTATCAATCCTAGTCTCTCCCTTCCTCTCCTTCCTCTTTTTTGAGATGGGATCTCACTATGTGGTCCAGGCTGGCCTTGAACTTGAGATATTCCTGCCTCTCTCGTGCTGGGATTACAGGTACATACTACTGTGATGTCTGGACAGTCCTAGTCTAAACTGACCTTGGTTGATCCTCCTAGGTTTTGTAACACTGAAGATAACATCGTGTATACATACCTCCCCAACTGGCCATCATTGCATAATTGGGATAGAGTTGCATAAGTGTGAGTGCCTTTTTTTTTTTTTTTTTTTGGTACCAGGAAAAGAACTCGGGGCCTCAAACTCGGGGCCTCGAGCTTGCCAGGCAGGCGCTGTGCTAATGCTCAGTGGTGTGCCATTATTATACAACCTCGGGTCAATGTAGGAAGATGATGCTGGTAGTTACTAAGACATTTTACCAAGAGAGTAGATTCAGTGCTGTGCAAGAGACGACAGCCACAATACAAGTAAAAACATGAGCCACATCAGCATGTCTCAAATGTGAGAAGTGTAATATAAAAAACACTAATATTTTACATTCTCTGTACCGTTTGTAATCCAGTGTTTTACCCTTAGAGCGCATCTCAATTCGCAGTAGCCACGTTTCAAGGGGCCATCACCCTAGCAGGCGCTGGCTGCCACTTTGGAAAACAGTGCCACAGATGATAGCTGCGGGCGGCATGCTTTTTGCTTTTTCTCAAAGTACGGAGAAGTCACTGAAGTCAACACGGCACCATGTCCTCTGACTTTCCTTGGGGTAGCCACAAACGTAAGCTTGAGTAAATCTTGTCCTTGTGAATGTGCACTTTTGCGAAGACCCCCATTTTTCTCGTGGGGTCCTGCCTTGAAATTTTCTTTCATTCAGGGACTTACATGTATTTGACTTTTTGTTTTTAAATCTTTTTGATTTTCAACACTGGTTCTTTGTCCCTTGCCCACCATTAGGATGCTACCCACAGTCTCCTTGACTTTCCAAGCTGTCCGTGTTCGCCACTCACCCTTTAGTTACCAGCTATTTGGGGACTGTCATCATTTTCTGAGCTGCAGGAGGCAGCTCCTAGCTCTGCAAAATGAACCTGTGCTGTATACGGAAGTTGTCACAGTACTTGCTGTTTGAATTAGGGCCTTTACCGTGTACCCATTCACCTTCGGAGTAGTTCCCAGATCAAAAGGACCTCGGCTTCGTTTGGTTGACGCTGCCGAGGCTGTGGGGTGACTTTCCTCTGAGGATGTTCTCTTCATCCATCTTAGCCAGGTCAATATGGTCTCTGTGAGGTGTACTCTTATTAACCTTTCCCTTCCCTAATTCTTCTCTTTTACTTTAGTACATAGTTATTAAATGCTTCTTTAAAAATACTGGAGGAAAAAAATCCTAAAAGTGTGGCAAATAACTGCTTTTATTTTTGGTAAGATTAGCCAATATGGGTACACATTCCTCTCACATTGTTTTTTTAAAATTAAAGTAAGATTCTCTTTCTCACTTTCTAATTCCTAGAGGCAATAAAGATAAATGATGTTACACACATCTTGGATTTTTTTCTATGCCTCTACAAACCTCTCTTTATATAGATATATTATGAAACTCTCATCTTGATATAGATCTGCCTCATTCTATAATTGTATAATGTAATTTCTCTCTATATATATAATTTCCATTTTTTTGAGACAGGGTCTTGCTATGTAGTTCAGGCTGGCCTTGAACCCACTGTGCAGCCCAGGCTGGCTTCAGACTTTCGGCAACGCTCCTGCCCCAGCCTCCTGAGTGCTGGGATTACAGATGTACGTCACCACGCTCTTTGTTTTTTTAAACAGGCACATTAGGTGGCTAAATTCCTCAGGATTGGCTCACATTTGCAATTCTCCTGCCTTAGCCTCCAAAAGTGATGGGATTAAACGCGTACGCCTTCACGCCTGGGTCCTGTTACTGCTGACATTTTATATCTAAAACACCTTTTCACTTGGGAGATCCCATTTTCATTTTGCATCTAATTAGTGGTTGTTCAGAAACACTAGTTTCCATATGTTCTCTTCTCTGCAGAATTTTACTGCTTTATCTTAATAACGTTAGCACTATTTTCTCTTTGGCTCGTAGGTGTAAACAAGACGGGACTGCTCTTCCGCAGTCATCAACAGACAATACAAACATCCGTTGCTATGAAAGGGAATCAAAATAGTGTCAGTAATACTAACGGCCTACACGACACACGATAGTCCGGCAAGGTCTGTCTTTCAAAGAGAACAGGTAATCTTCTAATCAACAGGTGATCTAATCGGATCCTTTCCCAGCCGTCCCCTTCCGATATTCTCGCAACCCAATTAGTTCCGACTGACTCCTCGGCCTCCTTTCTGTCGCACCCTTCTGCGGCTGCGCACAACCCAATCCCAAACACCGTCTCGCTATTGAAGATGCTGCTATTGGTCCCAAGTGTCTGAGGCTGACCGGAAGGGGCGGGGCTTGTAGCCGCTTTCGTATACTTGTAGGGTGGCCTGAAGGAAGTGTTACGCGTTGTTGCCGGAAGTAGAGAGAACGGGGCTGTAATGGCGGCTGAGATTGAAGTCGAAACGGTGAGTGTCCATCGGCATACCTCGTAGTTTTTATTGGTGAGATTTCTGGGGAGGGGTAGCGCCAATAGATGATGGCGAGGGCCTGGCTGTCCGGCTAAGAAGGCGCACACCGCGGGGGCCGTGTCGGCGGTGGCAGGCTCCCGCCCGGACTGTAGGACCCGCCGAGACTCGGCTTCGGCAACCCCGGGAGAAACCGAGCCTCGCCTGCAACCGTTGGGTTTTTCCCCCGCGCAGGCTCCGGTGGACATCGCAGAGGAGGGGTCCTGCACGGCGGCGGAGGAGCTGGCGGCTCAGAAGCGCGAACAGAGACTGCGAAAATTCCGGGAGCTGCATCTGAAGCGGGTGAGTCGCCCCAGAGGCCAGCTCAGACCCGACGCCTGCCCGGGCTCGTGCGTCTTTCCGTGTGCCGGGACAAAGAAGGGGCGCCGGCAGGCCGGACGGGCCAGAGCTGCGTCACCCCCTGAAACGAAAGCCCAGTTTGTCTTTGGCGGTACTGGGGCTTGAACTCAGGACTCTGCGCTTGCTGGGCAGGCGCTTATTCCACTGAGCTATATCTCCAGCCCCTGAAAGCCCAGTTTTTTAGTTCTAACCCTGGCAGCACATCGAGACGACTTTGAGAACTTTTGAAAATACATCTGTTCTCTTCAACACCCCCCTACTCTGGTTTAATTTATCTGGGCTAGATTTGAGCATGCATTCCGAATAGCCCTCCTGCTCTATGATTGTAACAAACTCTTTATTTTATCGAAGTAGATATGTAGAACTAGAAGTTGGAAGAAAACTTATGTAGTGTCAGTTTAAAAATACTGAGCACCAGGCTGGGCGTGGTGGTGCACACCTGTGATCCCAGCACTCGGGAGGCTGAGGCAGGAGGATTGCTGCGAGTTCTAGGCCAGCCTGGGCAACATAATGAGTTCAAGGCCAACTTCTACTGCATATCGAGACCCTGTCAAACACCCTCCACCCCGTGCGCCCCAAATAGTGAGCACAGCTTTGAAAGTCTATACAGTATGGTAGCCTGGCCTGGCCGGTGTGTGGGAAATCAGATGTTTAAAATTAAGACTGCTGTTCTGAAGTACTGAATACATTACATAGCCCGAAATTATACTGTGGTAAATGCAATGTTAGAGGTAGGACTAGGACGGCCAGGGAGTGGAGAGAAAGAGATTCATACAGTTTTAGGTGCTGGAGGGAGTGTCTCATTCAAGAGATGACATGTAAACTATTCTTTGGAAGATAAGTAATTGCCAAATAAAGGCGTTGGAGGAGGAGATATCCAAGCAGAGGGGACAAACACGAAGGAAGAGAATTTGTATTGGGAGTAGGAGTCAGCAAGAAATGGGACACATCTGGAACTAAAAAAAGGCAGTCCCTATTTCAGCTGGGAAGGCTTTGACTTGACAGCTCAGCCATGGTTTCACAAACCTCCAACTATTATAGTGAGACAAAGCCAAGACTATTTAAATCACAGAAATGGTCACACATGCTCTTTTCTTCTGGACACCATTAACCTACCAATTCCAGCCTTTAGTTTTACCTTTGTAGAAATTTAAGCTAATTATAGGATCTCCTTGTTTTTTGACAGTGGCCAACTCAGAGTCTTGAATCTTACCGTAACCACTCACCTCATAAAACCCAAATTCTGTAATGAGCTTCATTTAACACTCATTGAAATGTTCCCTGTGTTTGCCGCCCTTCAGTGCAGTGAGCTCAACTTTGACTACAGACTGAAGGGCATTGCATTGCCAGAGCCAAGAGTATGGGAGGGGCAGTAGTTGAGAGCATATTCTCTCTTTGTCCAGAAAAAAGTTAATGAACGATGAAACAAACATGCTTAAATATTTACTTAGAGGGATTGTGTAAAGAACGTGTCTGGCAATTAGGAAGCTGGCTCCCTGAGCTAACTGCCACCAGCCTGTGGCCTAAGAAATATCTAATTTAAGTTTTTCTTTTTTTTTGATATCAGGAATCAAACTCAGGATGTTGCACTTGCCAGACAGGTGATGCACCACTGAGCTATGTCCCCGGCCCCGAGTAGTTCTTAAGATAATTTACTCATTTTATTTTATTTTTAAATTTTTTTATCTTTTTGAGACAGGGGCTTGCTATGCAGCTCAGGCTAGCCTTGAGCTCACCTTGTAGTCCAAGCTGGTCTTGAACTCACACCAGTCCTCCTGCCTCAGCCTCCCGAGTGCTGGGATTACAGGCATGCGCCACCACGCCCAGCTTCAGTTTCTTTTATGCAGTTAAGTTTGTTTGAAAATAGGCTCTGCCTTAGTACCTCAAATGGGAAGGTTCCCTTCATTTGTCACAAAATGTCAAAATATTTAAAAAGGAGGGGAGCCTAGGAAAGTGTTAGATTAAAATAGATAATTAAAGCCCTTCAATTGCAAATGGAGGGTTTTTCTTTGAATTAATCAGAATTTAAAAGTAGACTACCTTTTAGTGCCACTGCGGTGTGGCTCCCTCACTTTGCAAAACCTTGTTCGTATCCAACCCAAGGGACCACACAAACAGAGGCAAAAATTGATATTAACTCCTAGGGCTCTGGAACAGCAAACTGGTGCAGTGCCTTTTTCTTTTTTTCTTTTTTTTCTTTTGTTTTGGTGCCTGGTATCAAATTTAGGACGTTGCACTTGCCAGGAAGGCACTTGTGCCGCTGAGCTAGGCCCCCACCCCCACTCCTCTTGATTTATTCCAGCTCGGACCCTGTCAGGCTGCTCCCTTGTTTGAATACATTTGATAGCTCTGTGTTGCTTTTAGGAGAAAATGGGTTCATCTTGTTAATGTGTCCCACTTGACCCTCCTTCAAAAAAAGGGCAAGATCTATATGGATTTCTTTTCATGTTTCATTTGAAAACTTTCTGTTTTATGTTTTTCCTTATTTTTTTGTTTGTTTTATGATTTTAGAATGAAGCTCGTAAATTAAATCACCAGGAGGTTGTGGAAGAAGACAAAAGACTTAAGTTACCCGCAAATTGGGAAGCCAGAAAAGCCCGTTTGGAGTGGGAGCTGCAGGAAGAAGAAAGGAAAAGGGTGAGCGGTTGGGCCCGTCCTCCGAGGTGATTTCTCCCGTGCGGCCCTGTGCTGAACAGGAGGGCATGTCAGTTGAGTAGCCCAGATCTGGAGCCAGATGGCTGGAATGGAAATCCTGGTTCTGCCCTTTACCCGCTACCACGTTTTGGATGAGTTCCTTAACCTCTGTATACCCCTATTTTCTCATAGGTTGAATTGTGAATTAAATGAGTTGATGCTCGCAAACACTTAATACAGCTTCTGGCTGGGCCTGGTGGCACATGCCTATAGCCTATAATCCCAGGAGACTGGGAGACTGAGGCAGGAGGATTGTTGCGAGACCAGCCTGGGCTACAATGTGAGCTCAAGGCCAGCCTGAACTGCATAGTGCGACGCTGTCTCAAAAAGACAAAAAGCAAAAAAACAATAAAGTAGGTTCTGACATCTGCCAAAGCACTACGTATCATATGCTCCCTTTTATACTGTAGAAGATTCTGAAATTTCCTTTATCTATTTATCAGCTTTTAAAAAGTGTTACTTGAAGCTGGCAAGGTGGTACATTCCTGTAACCCCCAGCACTTCGGAGGCTGAGGCAGGACCATCATGAGTTCCAGGCCTGCCTGCTACACAGCAATACCCTGAAGCCGAAAAACTCAAAATCACACGAAATATTATTTGATATCTTTATTGGGTGGTTTTGATTTAAAATAGATCAGAGTTGTTGATGTTACAGTTACGGTACTAACTTTGTTTTCCCTCTAGGAGTGTGCAGCCAGGGGGGAAGACTACGAGAAAGTGAAGTTGCTGGAGATCAGTGCAGAAGATGCAGAAAGATGGGAGAGGAAGAAGAAGAGAAAAAACCCTGATCTTGGTTTTTCAGGTAAAGTTCGTTTTCCTTTATTGAACAGACATTAGGCAGCATTGCCTTTAGTGCCCCGGGTGCAGTGAAAAGATGTGCGCCTTGTTCTTTTCTTCCCAAGACAAGGTCTCCCATATATTTCAGGCTGGATGTGAACTCACTGTGTTGCCCAGGTTGGCCTCAAAGTCATGGCAATCCTCCTGCCTCAGCCTTCTGAGTGCTGGGATTACAGGTGAGCGCCAACACATCTGGCAGCTCTTCCTGTATGGAGGGTTGTCTAAGAGGCCAAGAAAAGTACAAACACATCTCAGAGGGTGGAACCTAAAACTACACTTTAATCAGCTTCTTTTACTCTTTCTGATAAAATGAATCAGTCATTTTAGCAGCATATTCAGGATAGAGACTGTGTAGGTTACCATCTCAGGCACACATTATGTAATCTTTCTCAGAATGGTTCTCAGAATGGTAACGAAGACAAGAGTATATGTCATCTCTAATTGCTGTTTTATTTTAGATTATGCTGCTGCCCAGTTGCGCCAGTATCGCCGGCTGACCAAGCAGATCAAACCTGACATGGAAAGCTATGAGAGACTGAGAGAGAGACAGTAAGTCTGCGAGTGCAGCGCAGGGCCTGTCCATACTGCTGTGGGCGTATTTGCATCTGTATGGATGGGTGTGTGTGTGTGTATATATATATATACATACATACACACATAAATGCAAATGCCTTTCATTCCCCCAGTGCTGCGGTTTGGGTCCAAAGCCTTTGCACTGAACTCTAACCCCAACCTTTTATATTTTATTTTAAGATGGTGTCTTCTAAGTTACTTAGGGTATTGTTGAACTTGTGATCCTCCTGGCTCAACCTCCCAGAGTTCTGGGTTTATAGGTGTGCTCCACTGTGCCCAGCTGAAACGTATTTTATTTTATTTTTTTTTTTTTTTAATTTTATTTTAAAGACAAAAGAATGGAGACATATGAACCAGAAAAGCCATAAACAATACAGAAAATACAAAGTTATACAAAATATAGTAGGGAATTAGCACTGGATATTGTATTACATAGTTATCTTCACATTAGTTAACACAAAAACATTAAAGGAAATACCAAATTATAGAGAAGATAGTAGGGAATTTACACTGGATGCTGTATAATATAAAGTTATCTTCACTTCTGTTAATACAAAAACGATTGAGGAAATACAGAATTATAGAGAACATAGAAGGGAATTAGCTCTGGATGCTGTCCTACATAATGTTA
>PVLD010006210.1:0-102958 GCA_004027595.1 Dinomys branickii
ATCTTGTGATTATACCCATTAAAAACAGTACAGTTGTGTACATTATTCATTATTGAGGGTTTCTTGTTGTTGAAAGGTAGACAATTGAAGCCTAACAAGCACAGGAACACATAGGCTAAACATGGTGAGATCAGAGGTCAGCCTCTCATGCTGCTACCGTGGTGGTAAGAGATAACCTGAGATGTAAAGAACAGCTTCCTCAGCTTTTGAATGGCTTTATGGAAAAAGAATATACCGTGTGTTACTCACTAGAGTTTGAATCTTTTCAGTAATTGACTCATCCAAGTAGGTAATAGCACTGGAGGTGAGTATTTTCAAATACTCGTAAGTGAATTAATTAGCAATATATGATCTTTGTACAAAGTCCTTGTGTTTTAAACATTGTACCTACTACTGTTGATGCACAGAACGTTTTCTATGCATGTGAAAACAAAGTGAATTCCTTGACTTTGAGAAGACTACCTACTTTCAAAAAGATGAAAGAAAAATAATTATTCAAGCCTATGTGAACCAGTGGCATCAGCAGATGCTACCCTAATTTTATTGCTGAGTTTAGGTATCCTAGAACTCGGTGTACCTCAGTGTATCACCTTTCTAAACATTTGGGAGATAGGACCCATCAGCAACAGTCTTGCAGCAGTGCTTTAGCAGGGATGCTCCTTGAATTTTGAGTGCTAGTATAGGTTCTGTGAGAGTTGGAGCTTGAAAACTACCCTCAGAGTTATTCATATGTGCCATACTTTCACTGGTAGTTACATCTTAGGACAAGTAAAGCTTTAAAATATTGATGTTACTTGTTGAAGTATTCAAGCCTTGGCATATCTGAAGGTTCTTAGAAAGGTGAAGTTTGAAACGTTTAATTTTATAGTTCTGTAACTTTTACACTGTTTTGTGACATGTGCATACAATGTATTTTATGACATCTTGTGACACAAATGAGTTGTAATACATACTGCAATTGAAGACTTCAAACAAATTTTGGGGGTGTACTTAAAATGTAGTTTTTGTTTGTTTTTGTCGTTTTGAGACAGGGTCTGGCTATGCAGTCAGGCTGACCTTGAGGTCTCTTTGTAGTCCAGGATGGTCTTGAACTCACAGTCACCCTCCTGCCTCAGCCTCCCAAGTGCTGAGATTACAGGCGTGTGCCACTATGCCCGGTGAAGTGTAGTGTTTAATATCCCCTCAGCTCTCTGGGTGATGAACATGGACTACCTGCATTACATCACCTTTACAGTAATTTTACACTTATCAGATTTTCTCATTTGTAGAAACATATTTCAAGATTTTATAGGATTTGGAGAAAGTATTTCATAATATGGAGCTCTAATCTTCATTTCTAAAATAACTGAATTAAGTTATAGTGAATTTCTCACAGGATGTTGCAGACACACTGAGCAGGGAATCCTTGCAAGTAATTTAAATTCTAGAGTATGTTCTTTTTTCAGCTTTGTTGTTCAGTTTGGGTCTCTTGATGAGAATTTTACAGTGTAATAGATTTTGGGAAGGTAGACTTTTAAAAAAGAAGAGTGGTGGTGGTGTTTAACCATCTAGCAGTAGAAAAAGCAGCTCAAAATATACTTTTAGTTTGTTGTAGAGTTTTTTTGTTTTTGTTTCTGTTTTTGACACAGGGTCAGTTCAGGCTGGCTTTCAACTCTGTAGCCCAGGCTGGCTTTGAAATCAGTGATCCCCCTCCTCACCCTTCCAGCTGCTGGGATTATAGGTGTACACTACCGTGCCTGACTAAGTCATTAGTTTTTATTTGTCACAAATGTCACAGGCAGGTCATCCTGAGATGTACTAGTGTTTTTCAACACTGTGCTGTAAATTGTAATATTTTTGTTAATACAATTGTTAGATTCCACTTAAAGTTTCAAGGTCTTAATTGTATACCTTGACATTATTTAAAACTCCCTCTTCTGTCAATTTTTCAAGCCTTTTTATGCACCTCATTTGAATTTCAAATACTGTACTTTTTAAACAGAGTCAGTCTCTTGAACATCTGTTGGGGCATTGTTAGCAAACTTGAATAAACCTGGATGTTTTCTCAACATACTTATTTTGATTTTTTTTGTGGGATAATTTTGTCTTAGCAATTTAAGAATAGAATGTACAGTGGAATTTGAAGACAGCCAATTTTCTAGACATTGCTATGAACTGTGCCTTTTAATTGTTATAGGGAATTGCCATGTTCCTAGTGCTAAAATATAATCTCTGGAACAGATTTTCTAAGTGGTATTATTGTTATAAAACTATAGGAGATTTTAGTTGCTGTAAGAACACAGAGGAACCTGGTTGTCACTGTGCACAACCTTCTGGGGAAATTAGTGCATTATCGGTGGCTTGCTTTGTAATTAGTTGTACAATATGTAGCAACCCTAGCCTACCAGTTTATAATCATTCCTTTTAAAGTACCAATAAAACATTCTTATTGACTGTGTGACCTTTAAGAAGGAAGATATGGAAGCAGGGCCTCATTTTCTTCATATATAAAAATGTGCATGTGATGATAGTAATATGTGTCTGCCAGGGTTGTGGGGACTAAGGGCATTTCCTGCCTGAGTACTGGAAATGTAGGTCACAGTAGGGCAGCCTCAAATGGAACTTTTAACACGGCCCAGCAGTCCTGACTTTCCGTGAATAACCTTGCCTTTCTGTCTGACAGAAAAAAAAAGACTATCAAAGGGCAGTTTCATTACCATTTCCACCTACCTTTGTGTCTGTCCTGGTCCCCCTTTTAGTGGATTAAATGAGACAGTGAAAACACTTCGTACTGTAAGGAAAGGATCCTCCTCCTCTCCAAAAGGTCCTTACTTAACCTCTTGATAATCAGTTTCTTGCATTACCCCTCCCTCCTTGACTGGATTTTTGCTTTTGGCTTTTAACTGTTCTTGGGCCTCCTATTAGAAAGTAAGTTTCCTCTAGCATTCTTACAGGTTCCTGCATTTTAAAACTTTAGAAGAGCTTTCACATGGTTTGCTTCACATTTCTTTGATTATCATTCCTAATAGTTTTTATTTTTTTGTCATTACCCTGATTTCCTCCACTTTACTGGTTGCTCTTCCTTCTGCTTCATCTAGCCGTTAAACTTAAGTTCATTATAGTTTCTCCTCCATGCCTGGCTCACTTAGTAGTTTTCTGAGCACATATGTAACTTCACTTTCCACTGAGAGATGACACTGTCTTAATTAAGGTCATTCCTATTAGTTACAGCATGGGGAATCTGGACCTTTTATTGTCAGATCTTCTCAGTAGGCCCCTATCACCAGAAGTTAGAATTTTTGTGCAATCTATTAACTTTTAAATGTGCACAACTAATTTACAAAATGTACGGGATATGCAGAAGATGTCTGTTGCTTTCTACCCAGTGTCTTCTGTGGGAGAGGTGGTCTCAATTCCTCTTTTACAGTAGTCATGATACAAAAAGTACATGCATTTGCTCACCATTATACCTATAACGACTGTGAAAGAATTTCACTTTTTAAAAAGTGCATATAGGTCATAGCTTAGTTTGTAACAAATTTCCCTGAGTAGGTTCACACAAGTTAATATGCACAATATTTTCCTGCTTAGGAAGAGTATGTCTAAATTAGAACTACAAAAGCTATGTATGAATTTTGATCAGTATAGGTATGGCTTTTGTGCGTGTGAGAACTCCCTGCTGTTAATGTCATCCTCTGTGTTCTCTAGTATGTCTGGTAATAAACCACTTTCTAAAAAATTACCACATGAAGGGATTTGTTATTTTAAGAGGAGCCTGAGACTTAAGTGACTAGAGGCTGAGTTACGGACAGTGTAAAATGAGCATGAACCTAGGCAGGGGAGTAGTAAATGCCAGCTTTGCTAGGAGAGCAGCACCACTTCAGGAGAAATGGAGAATCTAAGCTCCACTCCTCCGAACCTGCATTTTAACAAGAACTCTGTGTGTACATTAAAATTTTGGAAGCACTTGAGAACACAGCCCCAAAAGGTAGCAGCCACTACCTTTAGTTAAACTTTGTCTTTAGTTAAACTTTGCCATATGATCCAGTTTTCTTTCTCAAGAGTAGTCAGAAATCTGACCTTTTCTGTAAACCCGTCCAACTTTTAAGTGTTGGCTGCAAATTCACACTTATTTTTAAAAAGAAAGTATTCAGACCAAACAGGGCTCAGTTTGGCCTGGTATCAATGGGTTTGCAAATTCTAGTGGCCAGGTATACTCTGCTTGTCTGTAGATTTTTTTGGTGCCTTGAATTTTCAGTAGGAAATAGGTTTGTCACTTACAGTGACTATAGTGTTTTCTCCCCACCTGCAGAAGATAAATGAATCCCTTACGGAATAAATATTACATAATAAAAATTTGGAACCTAAGTCAGTTTTTGTTTGAGACAGGGTCTGGATATGCAGTTCAGGCTGACCTTGAACTCACTACGTAGCTGAGGCTGGCCTTGAACTCACATTAGTCTTCCTGCCTCAGCCTTCTAACTCCTGGGGTTACAGGCATCTGCCCCTGCAGCTGGCCTGCCAGCTGTTCTCAAGTACTATAGATACCGCCCTAAGGTGATGGTGCGCGTCTGTGCCAAGTGTATTAGGACCCAGGCTGACCCAGGCAGAAGCTCAACGAGCTGTGCTGCGGCATTACAACTTGGTCTCAGGGTCCTTTGCTACAATAGTAATTTAATGCGATAAGTTTATTAAGGAAATAGCTCGAGGAGACCAATGAGAACTGTTTTAAGCAGATGAAAATAGTTGGCTTACTAAGATAGGTCTCTACCTCCACCCCTTTGTGGTTCCTTAAACACATTTTTAGTTGGCTTTAGTTTCCTGTGTGTCTTGTCCTTGAGGTTTTTTTATTTTTAATTCCACAACTGTTTTTCTTAATTTGCCTTGATGACCAGTGAGGGCTCCCTGTGTTCAGGATTTCTTAATCAGTGGAAACGAAAAATAAGTTTTTTCTTTTCACATTTACCTAGTTTGGTTTAAAAACAGTATTCTAAAAGACTTAAGTGTGGCTCATTAGTGTCTCTTAACTATAAAAGGAAACAAATTTCATTAGCAATCATAATGCCATTTATTGGATTTGAGAATACAAATGCTGTAAGTCAGAATTTGCTGCTGCTTCTGCTTAGTATTTTATGTAAAAGAGTATTGTAGATTTTTAGAATTAAGAAAAGGGACATATAGCCACTTGTGCTGTAGCCCGTCAGGTAATTTCTTCCATTAAAGGACTGCTGCAAATTCAGTCTAAATTTTATGAAGGCTACATGATTAAACCTGGAATATATAAGAGAATGGAATAAAAGTTTTCTTTAATGCTGTAAATTGTGTTGGCCACATCATGTCAGATGTTCCATTGTCCTGGCATGTGTAAATGTACATATAATAGCTAGTTTGATAAAAGATGGCTAGATACAAGTAGTTTAAGCCTAACTGACAAATCTTCCACTAACTAAAGAGGGCCTTTATCTGGCTGGTATGATAGCTAAATAAAGTCAGATACCTAGATTGAGTTTTATGGATGTGAGTTACAGAATACTGAATCTGGGGGAGTTCTTATGCTGTCAGCTTCAAAATTGTTTATATTCCTGCACTGAAATAAAATGAGCTTGGGTCTTGCAGTTAGCTCTTTGCAACTTGTGCTGATGAGATCTTGGCCAGATTAAATCAGATGTTTACTGCATAATGTTGTTGAGCTCATGTTCTAGTGTTAGAACATTAGAGGGCACAGTGTGGCTTAGGTGACATAGTTGCGCCATATTTAATATGAAAAGCAGTGCAAGCAGTAGCACTAAAAATTCTTCCAACTCTTTAACTGACAGTGTCAAGTGTTGGCAAGAACATAGAGGAGCTGGAACACTAATACAGTTACGCTAGTAGGAATGCAAAGTGGTAAAATCACTCTGGAAAATGGTTTGGAAGTTTCTTACAGAATAAAAGCATCCAGTTGCCATGCGATTAGGCAGTCTAATCCCATTCCTAGATATTTATCCAAGAGAAATGAAAACACACCCATCCAGAGATTAATGGGAGACAGTCTAAATGTCCATTAATGGGCAAGTGGATAAATGAATTTGTGTGTATATGTACAACACAGTGGGATGTAACTAATGAAATAATTACTGATTTATGCAACACCTGAATCTAAATCATGTCTGTTACAATGTAAATGCTGTGTGAACAGTTGGACTGTAGTTCAGTATTAGGGCAGTGGCTGTAAACTATGGCCCGTGTGCTGCAGTAGGCTACTTACTGTCATTGAAAGCTTTAAAAGGTTTGCAATAACTGGTTTATGGTATAATGATAAGAAAATACATATCTTTATCATACATGTACAATTTCTAGAAAATATTTTTGTTCTGTGATTGGTTGAATCCACCCATGCTGAATTCATAGATAAGGAAGGCCAGCTCTAGGAACAGCAGATGAGTGTTGGCAAGTGAAGAGGTGTGATGTTTGTGGGTGGATGGAATTAACTATGAAGGGGCTTGAAAGAACCTTGTGGAGCGATGAAGGTGGTAAAGGTTCCCAGACTGTATGTATGTATGTACTGTCTGAATTCAGTTATACATCAAATAGGTAAATTTTGTTGTTTGTATATTATACCTTAAAATTCTTTAGCTCGTTAGTGGTGTTTGTCAATATAAATAGTATAAGCTGGGCATGGTGGTGCACAGCTATAAACCGAGCACTTGGGAAGCTGAAGCAGGAGGGTCACTGCAAGTTCAAGGCTAGTCTGGGAAACATAGTCCAGGTCAGCCGGAACTACATAGGGAGACCCTGTCTCAAAAAAAAAAAAAGGTATAAGCCAAGTGTGATGGCATACGTCTATAATCCCAGCACTTAGGAGGATGAGGCAGGAGGATCGTGGCAAGTTCGAGACCAGCTTGGGCTACAAAGTGAGCTCAAGGCCACTCTGAACTCCATGGTGAGACCCTGTCTCCAAAAAAAAAAAAAGTATAAAGATTTACTAAGGTAAATTTTAAGTAGTGTATCTTAATCCTAGGTTTGTTAGAAGCATTCTTTGGTCTTTATTTTTTTGTATTGTTTTGAGACAGGGTCTTGCTTTGTAGCCCAGGCTAGCCTTGAGCTCCTGGAGATCTTCCTGCCTCAGCCTGCTGGGACTACAGGCACCATCATGCCTTACATGGACATTCTTTTGATACGTTTTGTTTTTGTTGACTGTGGAGTGAAGAAAGGAAGACTAAAGTAATCTCAGGCTAGCTATGTAGTGAACAAAAATGCAAGCCAGGCGCACAGAAGATTAGTATTACAGTGAAGTTACTCTGAGGTAGTAATCTTAACGTCTGGTTGTTAGTAAATTTTGTGATACTTTGGCACTTTTGATAAAGTTATTGGTAGCTTTAAACAGGAAGTGGTGAGTGAAACTTGCTCTCTGTTAGAGATTAATATTTTAAAGGTAATTTTAATATTAATAGGTAAAATTAAATAGGTAATTAATTTATTACCTATTGGCTACCCAACAAAGTCATTTTTGAACAGTGATTAGCAAAAAGTAAATTTAAAAGCTTTTCACTCTAAAATGGTCAGAGTCTGCACTGAAACACTTACTTTACTCAGACTCTAACGGTACCAAACTTAAAGCCCATCTATTTCTCAGATACAGATCTATTAAAATAATAGGCATTTCCACACCCTTAAATATTAGAAGAGGAGAGGATTTTGTAGATTCAAGCACACACCAGTGAGAAGTGACATGTCATGGTAATATTTGATGTAATACTACACATCATGGTAATATTTAATTACCTATTATTTAGTAGGTAATTAAATATTAAAATTAAAAAGGTAATTTTAATTTCAATATTACCTTTAAAGTCTCTTTAGAATATTACTGAAGAGTTATTAGTAAGAAAAAGATACTTGTGCTTCTGGTTGATACAGGATGGCATGATGCACTGGACACCTGGTTAGGAAATATTAGGAAACCCATTTGTAGCAAGGTAAACTTAACTATTCAAGAGTAATTTTATTTCACATTGGTAACTTCATTTAAAAATCATAAACTGTTTCACAGAAACAGAAAAAGACTGAAAATGACCATAAAATGTGAAAGAAATGTAACATTTTGAAAAATGCTAAAGTACAGCCGAAGACATACAACCATCCTAAAGTTAGTCATTCCAGTGTGATATTTGTATTTAAGACATACATATTTATATATATAAAATTATGTTTACATGACAAAATTAAAGTAAGCGGTGCTTTGACTGAGTTTTTCTTTTTAACTTTTTCTTCTGAAAGAATCTAAAATGTTTAAGGGGCTGATTTATGTCCCTTCAGAGTCCTTGCTCTCAAAAGTCCTAAAAGTTGGGGAAAACGAGAAGTGGGGAAAACGAGAAGTGAAAAGTCTGAAGACTGTCGGTGTTAAGGGGCCAGAAGGTTCATAAGCCCTGACCCCCAGTTCTCACATCATCGTTGCAGAATCAAGCATTAGTTATACACCACTATACTTTGGAATTTGCTTGTTACTTTTTAATTTTTGTTTATCTTTCTTGAGATTAGGGTTAGTAAACTTACTGAGATGTGGTTTCTTACGGACAAGCAATTAATTTGGGAGTTGTGGGGTAATGAGACTGGCGGGGAATGGAAACTTTAGACAGATTTTCTGGAAAGGCCAACATGGTGACTATTTTGAATTAGAAGTCTTTCTGAAATGAACCTATATGGGCTTAAATGATACACTGTATATAGTTTTCCCCATTTCTAATGTAGTTAAAAGACAGTTGCTCTTGTGGTATAGTGACCCTTACTTATTGCGAGGACCTGTTATGTATCAATTATGTGGTCAGTCTCCCCCGCCCTTTCATAATGCTTTGCTGTTAATGCTGGAATATTCTGAAGTTCAAATTTATGGTCATGTCCATTTTGTGTATGATGACATTTTAGTTCATAGCTACTTCATCATTTTGTTGATATGTCACTTCCCACTGGTGTGTGCTTGAATCTACAAAATCCTCTCCTCTTCTAATATTTAAGGGTGTGGAAATGCCTATTATTTTAATAGATCTGTATCTGAGGAATAGATGGGCTTTAAGTTTGGTACTGTTAGAGTCTGAGTAAAGTAAGTGTTTTAGTGCAGACTCTGACCATTTTGAGTGAAAAGCTTTTAAATTTACTTTTTGATAGTCACTGTTCAAAAATGACTTTGTTGGGTAGCCAGATCTCAGGTTGTGTGTTCGTGCTGTTTCTGAGTGAGCACCTCATTTATGCTGAAGTGAGTTCCTTCCAGGGTATCAGTTTTCTGTATGTTATTTGAAGGGAATACTTTGGATAGATTGAGCCTCCTAAGTGATTGTTGGAAAGCCAACTTTGAACTTGCAACTTTTTATCTTGCCAAATTTTAACTTTTTTTCTTTTAGAACAAATTCTGTACAACATAAAACAAGAGTATAAACGCATGCAGAAGAGAAGACATTTAGAAACTAGTTTCCAACAGACAGACCCAGGTTGTAGTTCTGATGCACAGCCACATGCATTTCTCCTCAGTGGACCAGCCTCACCAGGTAATAACAAGCTTTAATCAAGTAAAAAGAAGTGTTACTCAGTGTGGGAAGAGTGTATTCCAAAATGCCTTCAGTCACTTAAATTCTGTTTCTCCCCAATATTAAAATAATTCATATGTATAACACATACTGTCTTTAATATGATACACAATAAACAAATCACCACCTGGATTCCCATTAACCAAAGACACACAGCACCTCCAGACTGGAGTAACTGTACAGTGTATAAGTGCTGTACTATGATTTGTAGTCCCAATTTAAAACTTAAACACTATGCTATATGCTGTATAAATGTACCTTGCATGGCTGCACACTGCAAATTTTTGGATTTCTTGCAATTAACTATCAATTAGATTTAGAAATGCTACTCTTAGAGACTTTATAGAAATATCCCTGTGCACACTCTCATACACTTGTCTGTTTATCTGTTCACACCTGTTTTGGAGGAAGTGGTTTTCAAATAAACTTTTAAGAAAAGCAGAAAAACGCCAGGCATGGTGTTGCACGCCTGTAACGCCAGCACTTGGAAGGCTTAGGCAAGTGGATTGTTACCAGTTCAGGCTCAGCCTGGGCTACAAAGTGAGCTTGCCAGCCTGAACTGCATAGCGAGACCTGTCTCAAAAAGACAAAAAACCCCACAAAACAAAAAACAAAACCCAGAAAACGGAGCTGTTTAAAATGAGTGGAAAGCTGAAGCTTCTTGGCTGAAAAAGTCATCAAATGTAGCTCTTCCCTTTAGCAAATTTCTCATCAAAATAGTTTTTCAGTTACACCACCCCTACACATCCCTGTAATCCCAGCACACTTAAGAGGCTGAGGCCAGAGGGCTGTATGTTTAAGCCCAGCCTGGGCAATTTAGACCATCTCAAAAAAAAAACTGTGGGGTGTAGCTCAGTGAAAAGGCCCTGGTTCAGTCTCCAGTACCCCTCCCCCATAGTTTTTTTTTTCATGGTAGCAGTTGCTATCTTTCCCTTAGTCCTACACAGGAATAGGAAAACGTGGCAGAGTGAAATATTCAAAGGCATAAAAATCAAATTAGCCCAGGAAACAGAAAAAATGTTAAGAACTAAACACTGCAGTACTCTTGCCAATCTGGGACCCAGCTATAAGTGGGTGAAACTCAGTGAGGGCAGACCATCTCAGCAGGAAACCAAGATTATCATTCCTTTATCAGTTTACTTAAGACATCAATTAACTGTCAGCCTTAAAAATGTTGGGGATGTGAAAGTAAGATACTTGTAGCAGTTAAAGATTTTATTAAAGCTGGTGCACTTTATTCTTGTGACAATTCTGATAAGCAGGTCACTGATCTCAGCCATATACATTAGAAAAAGCAAGTGGAGAGAGGAATAGGTACCTGGACAAGTACACAGAACAAGGTGAAACGACTGATAGCAAACGAGTGTGTGTTTTGGTATGTGTGTCAAGTACACAGCTGTGTATCACAGCCTTCTTGTAATGGATGGCTGTCATTAACCAAGTTTGTGAAAAGATGGTCAGATGTTCTTAAGTTGGAAGTGCTATTGGGAGACCAAATGCCTTAAGTGGTCCTTGAAGAGCAATGCATTTCTGAAGAAACCTATATGAAGTTTCTTATCATCCTGTAGTGCCAGGTAGCTGTTACTTTGCAACCTTCTAAGAACTCTGAACCATAAAATTTAAATGTTGAATATTAGGTCTATATGTATTGTCAGGTTTATTTTTATAAAGTGGCTATCATGAATTAAAAACAAAAACTATTAGGAAAAATACAAAATTCAGAAAGCAAGAAATAAATTATCAATGCTCCTTTTCTTTGAGCCCTGAAATTTTCCTCTTTTTTTGGTACTGGGAATCAAACTCAGGACCCTGCACTTACAGGCAGGTGCTTGTGTCACTGAGCTATATCCCCAGCCGTGAAATTTCTGTGAATATCTGTCCAAAAAGGGTGTACAGAGACGCTTGGCATCCTATTCTTTCCCACAGAGCTTTTCTTAATATAGATCTGCTACAAAATAGTATGTCTTTTAAAAGAAATTCTTAATTTTGCTAATTTACTAATGAAATTGACAGACATGGATGTTGTAGCTGTTTTTGAGTTGCTTTAGTGTGGCAGCAGTGTAGTTCTATGTATATCATTATGAGCTCAATGCTTGAGCTTACTTTTCAAAGTAAATTAACTGGCTGGGGATATAGCTCAGTGGAATAAGCGCTTGCCTCGCAAGCGCAGGGTGCTGAGTTCGATCCCCAGTACCGCCAAAAAAAGAAGGTCTTCAAAGTAAATTAACTTAGTGGATATTATAGTTACTATGTTCAGAAACCTGTAGACTCAACGGTACTCCTTTAAGCAAGGGGGGTGAGTACCTAGATTTCTGAATGTTCGTCTAAAAAGGCTTATTATGCCATACGTTTTTTCCTTTTTTGGAAAAAGGAAAGTAAAAAGGAAATAAAAGTTTTATTGTGCCAATGAGAAATCTGTTTTCTGTTTTAATGAATGGAAATGCTTTTAAAACTTGAAGGTTTTGGAAAATGAGGGGAATATCTTAAATGGTAGAATGATCCCCTTTTTGTGAGATTAGACATTTACTGAAAAGCACACAGGATCATCATGTTATTTTGGTAGTAAGTAAAATTTAAGCTTTATCCCAGAGATGGTCCTTCTTTTGTAGTAAATTTGTAAACTAGTCAATAAAACACTTCATGGTAGGGATTTGATAGAATGGAAATGAGGCTTATAATAGAACCCATCATTGTAAATAAACAAATTTTGTTCTGAAGTTTTGTTCAGTCAGCTTTTAGACTTTGCCCCATATGCTTATGTCTTACTGTGTTTTTCCAGAATCATAAGCAGATAGACTTACTTGAAACCTGTTATGGAGTGAGAAATCCTAGGGTAAAATTGTATTTTAAGGAATGCTTTTATATGAACATTGCAAAGGTTCTCTCATGGCTCTAAGTCAGGTACTGTTTTTATTCATGTTGTACATAGGGACTTCATCTGCAGCATCCTCACCATTAAAAAAAGAACAGCCCTTATTTACTCTACGGCAGGTTGGAATGATCTGTGAACGTTTGTTGAAAGAACGTGAGGAGAAAGTTCGAGAAGAGTATGAAGAAATACTGAGTGCAAAGCTTGCAGGTAAGATGTGAGTTTATTTTAGAGTTTCCCTGAAACTTACTGTAAGAAATGCATTTTCTCACATGTACTTTATATCAGTTAGTCTTCCTATATATGATGGCACAATGATGTTTAATATAGAATAGTATATAATAGTATAGAATTCCAGTTTAACAAAGAAAATCATGTATCTTGTAGTTTATGGCCCTTCCAGAGACCTCCGGAACCTTACCATCTAAGTAAATATTTGGAGTATCTAATTGGTTGGTCCTGTATATATCATATTACAGTGTAAAGCTGTGAGTTATTTAAAAAATTATTTTAACAATAGGTAAAAGTTGATCAAAAATTTAAGTGCAGTAAGAAAAATTTGTGCGTGACAATTTTATGTTGTAATTTTAGCCCACAGATTTTATTGAACATAGTTATTGTAAGGTTTCTGAGTTTGAAGGAGTTAAATAGGGTGTTAATGGTAGGCAACCAATGATTCTCTGCCATTGAGCTATATCCTTTAACCCTTTTGATAATGAGATGAGATCTTTTGCAATTGTCCAATCTTGCCTCAGCCTCTTGAATAGAATACTTGAGATGACAGGTTAAGGTATACCACCATGCCTGATCATAACATTCTTTTCTGTGACATCTGATTAAGATACAGGTAGATTATTTTCATTAAGCTTTTATCATTACAGTAAATTAGTATTTGTAGGCCATTTATAATCTTTCAGAGTAGTTTTTTTTTTTTTTTTAATTGCAAGTCCTGTGTTTTTTGAGGCAGGGTCTCACTTTGTAGTGTAGGCTGGTCTTGAACTCAGTAAGTAGTCCAGTCTGGCCTTCAGTTTGTGTCGATCCTCTTGCCTCAGCCTCCCAAGTCCTTGGACTATAGGCATGCACCAAAGCCCTTTGTTTTTAATCATTAGGAAATAAGCCCTATCCATTAAGATCATGTGATTTGGATGAGCCTAGGTTATAGTCTAAGCTCAGTGATCTCTCCATTTGAAGCACTATTACTACTCAGGTTATGGAACTGATACATGTTTTTTCAGAGTTTATCTGGCTGTAATGTCTTAGAGAAGGTATTTTCCAAGTCATGTAACTGACACTTTTCTTTGTAGAACAATATGATGCATTTGTGAAGTTTACGCATGATCAAATAATGCGACGGTACGGAGAACAGCCTGCTAGTTGTAAGTATTTGACCTTTGAAATAAAACTGAAAGAGACCATCTTTTAAGAAGAAAACATAATTATGTTTGTTTGTTTGTTTGTTTATTTATTTATTTTTGCGGTACTGGGGATCGAACTCAGGACCCTGCGCTTGCTAGGCAAGCGCTTATTCCACTGAGCTATATCCCCAGCCCTAATTATGTTTATTCTTAAGAGAATTTAATACAAAATTGTGGAGAAAAGGCCTGGATTAATTAAGTACCTGTGGGCACTACTGAGAATCAACATCGGGTTTGAAGATATTTGGCACTAAATTTTCCTTTTGTCTCTTTAGATGTTTCATGAATCACATTTTCTGCATTTGTGGGCTGCCTTGTTCCTTGTCAAGTTGCTGGAGGAGGTTCCAATTATGACATACAGCAATGCCAATACCTCCTGTGAACACAGGTTATTTCAAGCTTTCGTCAGTGACAACCGCTCTTAGGCAGCAGCAACCAGTTGATGTCAGTACAACCTGGATGTGGACCTTTGCTACCTGTATTAATACCAGTGGCCTCATTTTGCTGTATCATTACAATTTGGCTTCTTATTCATGTTTGAAAAGGTTATAAACTGGTATTCTAGAACACGCCCTTCCCTGGTTGTGTAAATAAAACTGTAGAATGACACTTCAGATGAAGTTAGCGTGATTTTAATTGTGCACTACAACCAAGCTGTAACCAGTTATTAATAATTTAGAATGTAATCCCAGGACCGTATTAAGCAAATAGCCTACAGTGCTTCCTGTGAAATAGTGAAGGAGGAGGGCATTTCTATATTCCAGGACTTCTTGGGGTTTCGGAATGGGTTTATATGATTTTTTTTTGGTAGTTTTATTTATTCTATCAGTCTTTTTAACAAATGTTTATTGCTGCATTTTTTCCAGTGTATCATTGTTTTACTGCCCTTGTAGTACTGGAGTTTAGTTGGAAGAATAAAACATTTACTTCTATTCTGCTTGTTTTTTAAATGTTACAGACAAGTAGTATTTGAATAAAAGCCAGTGTTTTAAATGTAAGCATTTTCTAAAAATCAATGAAGTTAATTTTCTGGGAAGATTTTAAGATTTGAGTGCTACTTAGAAACACTGAGTTCTGATTCTAAATTGCTCCTTTAACATTTACTACATAATAGTATGTTATATAATAGTTCTAACAGTTGTGGAATTTTTACTCGAAAGGCATCAGTAGCCCAGTTTCTTAAAGGGACTTGATACATGAAAGCACGATTGAATGCATTTTTCCATGCATGGCTTCCAAACATAGTTTTGTTGTAATGAAGTGAACAACAACAACAAAAAAAACCACTCCACTGAATTCTGGGATTCTAGTAGCCTATTTCCCATATTACACACACCTTAAATGTACTAGGACATACATATACATAATTGACCCCATTAGTGGAAGAAAGTAAAGGAGCATTTTTTTCAGTTTTGGTAATTGTATTTCACCAATTCTTTGTTTAAAACACGCTGTCAAAGTGGGAAGGGGTTTTCACAAGATTACCAGGTTTCGTATGTACATTAAGTGTTTGAGGAGTATTGCTTATAGCATAAGGTATTCATCTACTTTTACTGATTCTCAATCTCCACATTGTTAGCACTTTGGGCCAGATCATTTTTCACTGTGGAGGCCATACCTGTTATAGGGTGTTTACCATCATCTAGCCTTTTCTTTACCCCTCTTTCCCCGCCACTTGTGACAACTAAGGGTCTCCAGGCTGCCAAGGGTTTAATGGGGTTTAAGAGAATGTAAGCAGTAAAAACATAGAGGTGTGGGAGTAGAATGAGTGTAAACATGTTCTACCCCTTGTTAGCTCCAGTAAGGACAAAACACTTGTTAAACAAGCATGCGTAAATTTCTACCAAGTGCATATTTTCAAGAGCTGGATTTTTATAGTTGGAGGGTACTAAAAGAACGAGTGCTGGCAGTCTGAATGGAGTACTAAGTTATAGGGTTTTTAGGCCCAGCTTTGATCAAAAATAAATTTCCCTGCCCTAGAAAATTCTTGCTTACCAGTTCACCAGGAAGCCCTAGTTACGGGGTACTATTTAGTTAAAGTGGTGTAAGATCATTTCAGCAAGTAAGTGTGCATGTTTCCTGGATTGTTACACAATTAGATGGAGTCAAAAATTGGTTGGTTCTCCGTACCAACCATATACAGTATCAATGGAAAGATATATTCATTATTTAGGGATTCTAAATTCCCAGTGATCCCTGGAATTGCTGTTACTAAGTAGATACAGAATTCAGTTGTTGATAGTCATCTTAATTCTTTTAGAAAAGTCATCTGTGATATGGTGCTGTTAATTGGTTAATTATAATTTGTCCAGTAAATTTGGATTAACGAGGACATGTATAGCTGTGTATAATTCTTTGTATTATTGAGGAAAAGTAGGTGATGTGAGTAAATATTCGAGGTCGGAAATATCAAGAGAATGATTTCTAAACCAGTTCTACCAGCAGTATTACTTAGGCTGCTTTAGATGGTGGGGGCGCACAGTGAAGACTGATGACTATTAATATGCTCACCATGGTCTAAGCCACTAGGATTTGGAAACAGCTGACTTTGGCCGCTTTCTTAACTGGTGTTAAGTGAATATTCTGCTAGAGCAGAACTCTGCCCTTGTCCACTCTTCACTGCGTCCACCTGCCCCAGACGAGGTACATGAGAAGCAAAGCCTCACGCCTCGTTCAGTCACGGCTCCGGCAGTCTTCTGTCTGACTTTTTCTATTATACCATCTTCATATGCATAATGTCAGTAAAACCTTTTGGGGCTGGGCCTGGCAGAAACTGAGGCAGAAGTATCACACGTTCAAGGCCACCTTGGTTTATGAGACCCTGTCTCAAATTTAAAAAGGGGTTGGGACATAGACGAGTGGCAATGTGTTCAATCTGGAGTATGGCAGCCCCTCTCCCCCAACCCCCCCCCAAAAAACCAACTCGATTCTGTGTTCCTTCTCCTCCGTTACTCTTTACTATTGCTCTTTACAACAAAACTCAGTTTTCTAAACATCTTCTAACCAACCTTCCACCAACTTGTGTTAGGAAAAAAGTTTATACATAGGAAAGTTGGAAGTCTTCCTAGTGATCCACTTAAACTGGACAGCATGTATCTCCTAAGACTCATATACTTCAGCTCAGTACCATTATTCCACTTAAAAATACTTCCCTAATTTAACATCAAGTCCATGCTCATTTTCTCCAGTTTGTCACCACAGTGTTTCTTACGGCCTTCTCATTGTTGGGATTCAGTTACGATTCCAACATTCTAGAAAGTCCCAGGCCTGATGAATATTTCCTTATGCTATCATTTTGAACTTGCTGTAAACAGAAGGGAGATCTTAAGGCTTAGTTTTCAGATTAAACCTTTTGAGTACAAAAGTACAAGGGGATGCTAGCGGGCTCCACTGTTACATCATATACAATATATGGCTTTTCTAGGGTGAATGTTGAATGTGGACATACGCTTAGGCCTTGACTACTAAACTACTATTGTCACCAAAGATTTCTAAATGGCTAATTTTAACAGCACTTTACCTGGGAACTTTTTAGTTGGCTTGTCCTTTCCTGGCTGCTTTTCAGGATTCACTTTTCCTCCTAGACCAATCTTTATTTCCTTGAACTTTAATATACATGGGCATGTCCTAGAGCACCTTGCTTCATGTTTTCATACTTGAGATCACTAAGGATAGCATCATCATAAGGATAGCAGATCATAGTCACTCCTTTGTGATACAGTATCTCAAAATTTATGGCTTAAACCAACTACTTTTGTTTCCACTCAAGGATCCCAGTATTAGCTTTCTGTTGATACAATGAAATACCCACATTAGATAACTTTTCTGTCTCTATAACAAAAATACCTTAGATAATCAACTTATAAAGAGAATCAGTTTATTTTGATTCACCATTTTAGTTTTAGTCTGATAAATCAGTCTCACTGTTTTGGGTCTGTGGCAAGGTAGGACACCATTACAGGAGTCCGTGGTGGAGCAAAACCACTTAAACTGGCCAGGACACAAACAGTTTAAGTGGACTGGGTAGGGTCCTACAATTCCCCCTGGGGCACACCCCCAGTGACCTAAGAACGTCCCACTAGTCCCCACCTCTTAAGGTTCTGGACCAAACCTTTACTCTGGAGACACATGGGCTTTGCAGGGACACTTAGTTAAATCATAGCAAGCCCTAACCACTGGCAATTCCATGCTTCTAGTTATCTTGGCCAAGATCCATCTTGGACTCATCCAACCTTGGTCCAGTTAAAATCTCACCATCTCTATCACTGTTATACTAGCATGAGACACTATTATGGTTTGCCTGGATAATTGCAGTGATCACCTAACTGGTCTTTGGTCTACAAAGCCCTAAATTACCAGCACTCCAGCCCACCTGATTCAGTTCAGCTGAACTCTTTCTTGCTGTGCCTTGCTCACAGTGGCCATCTCTACTGTTCCTCTGCTTCAGGATTGTGTCCTTGTGCTCTTTCTGCCTGTAGTGTTTTGCCATAAGACTTCATGGGTCGTTCTTTTCGCCACTTTGGAAATATTCAAATGATATCTTAGTGTGAGGCCTGCTCTGACCAATTTGTTTAAAATTGTGACATCCTGCTTCTTAACACTGTTGTTTCTTTTCTATAATCTTAACAGAATTACCTGTTCTCTCTCCACTACCGTGTAATAAAAGTGTCTTTGTTTCCTGAAGTATCGCAAGTGCCTAGAACAGTGCGTAGCACATAGTATTTTTTGAGTAAAATTCAACTAATTCAGAGTTTTCACATCAATAGATCATTAAACAAAATGATTATGTGAGTCACAATATCCCATTTGTAAATTCTGCTTGAGGTTGTCAGTTTTCCTGTATTAAAGAACCAAAACAAAACCATCATTTCATTGGCTCCACTGATAATAATCACAGTTAAGTTTCATGTTTTCATTTCATTTTCATTTTGGGTATTCACTATGAAAACAGGGCATTTTCTATCACGCTTTTGTTTCCATCTTTAAGTGAGACGAGAAAATCAACAATGGTTCACTGCATGACATACATTTAGACTGCAAGAGTTAGTTAAATACCCAGGAAAAGAAAACGCAGGGCCACTTTACCTCTGGGAACCTGTACTTGAATTGAAGTGAATCTGCTGGCTTTTATGAGGCCAGTTCCTCTGTACCTTATACTGTAAGCCTCTGCTGTACGAATATTGTTTAAAGAAACGGTTTCTAAACAAATTCATATGGTGTTTGCAGTTAAAAGCTGGAAGAAGCCACATTGGATATATTGATAGTACCCTTATTTTTATTTATTTTTTTTGCAGTACCAGGGATCGAACTCAGGACCTTGCTCTTGCCAAACAGGCGCTTATTCCACTGAGCCATATCCCCAGCCCTGATAGTACCCTTATTAACACAGTACTGGATACCTTCCCTGTGGCTGACGGCCTTACTTAAATAGGGAAAAACAAAACAAAACAAAAAAAACCTTAAAATCACGTGCATATTCTTAGGACTTTCAGCAACCATTATACAAAAACACATGGTTAAGGGCACATTTGACTGAAGGAGAATGATTCGAATATTGAGAGACTATGTTGAGGTAATTGTTGTAAAGGTAAATCATGGACTCATTGATTTCACGTAACAAATTTATTTTTACTGCCAGTAAGACTCCATGATGGGTCATCCAGAAGTACAACATTTACTGCCTTTAAGTGTAAGGCCAACCAGCTTGGGACCTAAGTGTTAAGACTAACAGAAATGGTGAGGCAAAAGCAATCTAGTAGTCACGAGGAGAAACAACTTCATAGGACATTCATGTACTTGAGGCACTAATGTGACAAATGCCAGGGCAAAAAATTAGAGGAATGAGTACTGCCACCCAATAGATTATATTCCTGGATGAAGAAACTTACTCTATTTATATATATGACCCAGAAGATTTATTTGTAATTTAATATTGCCTGTGCAAAGTACAATAATGTGTGAGAGGTTTTAATTACAATTTAGGCGTGTTACTTGTTGGATTCTAAACTACTCCAAAGTTTTAATATACACCTGTTGGGGTTAGCAGTATACTTTCTTCTTCAACATCATAAGGAGATTACAAGTTTTTGTTACAAAAATAGTCTCATAAATATGACTAGTCTCGTTTTTCTCTTAAGCTAAATGTGGGAACTGTAGCTTCACCTGTTTGCCATTTAGCAGCCACCCCATGTTAGCCTTGCCACGTGGTCAGTCTTCCGTTTGGTAGGCTTTATAAATCCTAAAAGTTCTAGTTCAGAAACAGCTCTAATGAACCGAGCACTGGATAGTCTACTTAAGGAAATTGGCTGTGTTATATTTTGACACAAAGATCAACAAAATTAAACTATAACCTTTAAATTATATTTACTGTTTGCCAGATTGACATCTTATTCCAGGGCCAAGGTATGACTAAAAAAGTACTTAATGCCTAAATCTAATTTTTCACATAGTTTAAAAACTGCTCTCCATCTTAACTTCTAAAGTACATTGGAAAAATAAAGAATTCAATAATAAAAATTCCATTTTTGGTAAATTCTAGAATACCATCTTAGTATCAATCAGAGACCAAATACTTTCTATTTGATCTCCTTTTAGATTAAGAATTTTAGAAATTTACAGTATTCTGGGATGAGATGGTTAACTTGTTTTTATGAATCTCTAAAATGTAGATCTGCAGAAACTATAAACTTTATTTTTGGTGCTGGGGACTGAACCCTAGGTCTCATGCATGCTTAAGCACATGCTCTATAACTGAGTTAAACCTTCAGCCCAAGAAAACTATAATCTTATACTCTGTACTTGGTCACTGTAGAACTGGTTTTAAAAGGATACTGGATTATTTCATTCATTTCTTCTGCGGCAGTAGAATTTACATCCATTTTTTCAGCAGCTGTCACAACTGTTGCAAAAGCCTTTTGGGTACATAAGACAGGAGAAAAAAAAAATCTCATAGTTGCAAAATACCTTTTACCACACTCCCTCTGATGGTTGTATAAAGCCTGGTTTACCACTGCTGCTGCTGATAGCTGGCTGGCACATTTCTTTTTTTTTTTTTTTCATTATACCAAATCCTTAACACTGATGATCATTTGAAACTAGTTATATACACTGAAAGATAACGTCATGGTTCCTCAGAGAACCATGTTGTTTCAGAGAATTAAGAAGTATATAAAAAAAGAGAAAAAAAGTATACAAAGAAAAGGAGAAACAAAGCTAGTCAAAGTTAAAAGGCAAAGAAAGCCCTGAATCCTTTCCTCCCTGCCCCAGCAGAACGCCCTCTTGAAGGCAGCAATTACAGCTATTTTTCAATAGGAGTATCTGTCAGAGGGCCTTCAACAGAGTTAAGATCTTTGTAACACTATTCTGGTGGGGAAAGAACTACAGATACTTGTTTTAAAGAATAACAACAGCTGGCAGTTGCCTTGCCAAGTATTCCTTGTACTTCCTGATCACTAAATCTGTTACTCCAACTTCTTTTATGCAAGAAGGGAAACAGTAGTTAGTAATATAAATAACTGTGGATAGCAGAGAACTGACTTAAATTGTTCAGAATGGGCTTGGTTGAAGAATGCAGGGTCAGAGAACGCTTGGAGTGCTACTTTGTAAGGAACTTCTGAAGCATGACGCAGGTTATGCTTTTGCAATAAAAGATGAGCTACTTAAAAAAGACGATTTCAGAAATACCCAAAGCACACAGATACTTTATCAAACAGCTTGTTCTTTTTTCCTTGACCTACCTCTGACCAGTCCACAAGGTTGATCAGTCTACTGCACTCCAAATGCAGCTTGTACGCTATGCAGATGTCAGGGGCGGTATTGGGAATGCAGCCCTCTTCACTGTTCAGTGCTTCGTTCTGGAAAATAACAGTACTAGGGGTGATTAGGAACAAAATCAGCCACTAGTGGTTGGATCCCTCTACACCTAAATTTAGTAAACTACTAAATGGAATGCTTTTGATTTCCTTTATTAAATTCCCTGTAATTCCTTATAAGAAAAATGTAAGATCAGAAGACAAGCACAATTTTCATTTTAATCATAAATTACTATTTACTCAGACCATAATACATTTCTGATTGCCATAAAAAGTTTATAGAATTCTTTAGAAATAGTTAATGAAATGGTACTTACAACATTTGTAATTAGCCAAATTCTAACAATCACTACACTGTATTAGTAAATACCAACATATCACTATTAAGGGCCTAAGTTGTCTCTCAAAGATAGGACTACATTGTCAACACTGCAGATCTTAAACCCTGCGGAAGCCATCAGTGTTTTTTCAACCTATTTGAAATCCATGGCTCTTACTAAGAAACACAAAGTCTCACATACACAACCTCCACAAGATATTATATGTTCCCAAAGACTGCCAAAATCCTACCAGTTTTTTTTATGAGACCCACCATCAGCCAGAAGATGATGATGATGTAAGAATTTTATCATTTATATATTGAAAATAATTGTTTTTTTAAAAATATGAAATCATTCAAGCTATTACCACCATCATTAAAAACCACTGACTTCTTCAGACTCAGTAATCTCTTAAAATACTGAGCATGCTTGTGTGCCATTTTGCAATGGAAAGCCACTAAGTTGGGCTGTTCTTCATGGTTTCATGAAGCCACTTCTTAAGTTTCTTTTAAATGTGTGCTGCTGAAGAGAGCACGTCTTAAGTATCTTTTGTGGGAAGTTACCTCTAGGTACTTAATTTAGTTGATAACTTGCAACTCCTCCCAAATTATTTCACGTATCACACAGCATCCTGAATCTTTAATAGTGCTTGTATTACCTGGTCATAAGAAGGCTAGTTTTAAAAACTGTCTCAATCTCCCTTGCAGAAAGGGCTTGTAGTGACTTGTAGCTGTGTCTGGATTTTAGGCAAGTGGCTCTGCCTGCCCCAGGCGTTTCTGTGGCAGACTGCTGGCCATTTTCTATACTCACCTCTGCAGATACTCTCAAAATAGATTTTCTTTGGTTTAAAATTCAAGATGATGCCCAAAAGTTTTATTTTTTTCCATTAGAAACAACATTTGAATCTTCAAGTAATTTCATTAGGCCACACTGACCATTTTCTGTTGCTATGTCTGCAGGAAACATTTCCTTTATTTTCACAAGACTAAGCAGCATTATACTCTCAGGCTTCTGCTTGTGACCTAGTTTGTAGTTTTATGAAGTGAAAGGCAAAGACGGTTTCATATGGTCAAAAATTGGCAACATCATTTGCCTATTTCAGTAGGTTGGACATTCTCTCCAAATAGGTTTTACAAGATATATAAGAGGTACAACTCTTTAAGTTTTCAACTTTTTACTCATTAAAACACAACTGCAAACAATGTTTTATGACAATGAATCTTGGAGCCTGAGCTAGACTGTCAGAGAACTAAATTTGCTTCTTACCTTTAGATAATAATAAGGATTGTTGAGTGCAGTGTGGAGGGCAATTCGTGGAGCAGCATTTAAGTGCTCCCGGAGAGTGTGGGCAGCACTGAAGTACACCACTTCATGCAGAGGCTGCGTCTCAGGAGGCAGAAGGTATTCTCTGAAATAGCCAGTCAGGTGTCAGCATTTGGACATGTATAGGTTTATCTTCAGTACAACTTTTATCAATGTCTTTATAGGGTTGAACAGTTTACTTAAAAAGCAAAATCCATATGCAAAAGAAACAAAACCCAAGTAGTGGATCCAGTGTGATTTCGCTCAAAAGTACACTTTATCCATACATTATTACTGTTATATTTTGCAGTACTGAGGACTGAACCCAGGGCTTTGGACTGAGCTACGTCCGCAGCCCTTTCTGTAACTTTTTATTTAGATGGGGGTCTAGCTAAGTTGCCCAGGAAGGGTTTGAACTTTTAATCCTCCTGCCTCAGCCCCCCAGAAGGCTGAGATTATAGGCATATGCCATCACAGCCAACCAACGTTTTACGTTTTAAACAAATTCCTCTAGACTCTTTATAAGAAATATCTGTAATTCAGCTCTGGGTTAAACCTTTAGAAATACATCTCTATACACACACACACACACACACACACACACACACACACACACACACACACCACACACACACACACACACACACTTTAGCTGATGTCTTTCACGGAAATTATACCTTAGAAATTCTTTATATACTGGATTTACTTTTGAAGCCAGAAAAGACTAAATTTTAGTTTCAGAGTACTGAAAAGTAAATTGTTCATTAAGGTTTTTTGTGTGTGTGTGTGTGTTTTTGAGACAAGAGTCTTACTATGTTGTTCAGTCTAGCCTTGAACTCATTATACAGCCCAATTCTAGCCTCAAACTCAGTGATCCTCCTGCCTCAACTTCCTGAATGCTGGGATTACCGGTGTGCACCAGCATGGCCAGCCTTTCATTAATAAAATTTCAATTAAAAAATCCAGCATCATTTGGAATTCTCTTTTTTACCTATATGCTAAGTGGCAAACCAACTGGTGAAAGCTGAACTTAGAAAACAAGGCATTAAGAAGGTCTTTTTGAATGTATAATAAGCCCACCAGCTGGTCTACGGCATGACAGGGAAACTGCTCTTAGGTAGCCCGGAGGGGGCCAACTGGCAGGGAGAGACTCTGACTGGACACACAACCAAAGATAGCAATAAATTACTAAGTGGATTAAAATAGTTAACTCACATGCCTCCATAAAGCAGATTCCCAGGGCTTAGTCCAGATGTGAGCTACAAGTACACATGTAAGCTACACAACACTGTTAGTTAGCTCTTCTACTAGTGTAGGCAAAGAAAAGTAGCTCCTTCCATTCAGATAGCAGAGACTGTATCTTTTTTTCCAGGAGTCTTGCCTTCCCCTCCTTGGGGAGGACACCATTTTCTGGAAAACGTCCCTCTACTTGCTCTAGCCTGGTGTGGTCAGTGGCTTTGAGGAAGAGCGGAAATAAGAGCAGGCCCATCACTGTTCACTGTCTCACTCTCCCCACCCCAAGAGCTACCTGGACTGTTCACCTGCGTCTAGATGGTACTCCTTCTCTAGGGTCTGCCAGAATAAAGTCCATCTGCAAAAGTATGCTTCTCACCGAGGGCCAACGTTCAGATTGAGTTCATCTGCTACGGTCTCAGGAAATTATTTCTGTGATGTGAACTGCCTGCTTGGGTGGCTATCAGTTTGTAATTTCTGACCATAAATTCTTCCTGAACCAACTTGGTGCAGTTCTTTCCTAATCACTATCATGAATGTCATTACAATACTTTGTTGAAGTTCTTGCTATTGATAAAGATTAGAAATCTAACACGGCAATGAGAGAACCAAGTATAGAAACTATTGCCTCACATTTACTTTTCTCTCTAAATGTCTTTACATTTAATGTTTATAAAGGCAAATCCCAAGACAGAAGGCTGTTTTTTGGTATCCTCAAAGAATATCCAGCACAGGCATATAAAATATCTGCCTTTATTTTGTTTCTTCTGCACTACATCTGTGGAGAAACAGTGACAAAACAGCACCACGCATCCTAATTTTTGTCCAACTGTAACTGTAACTTAGCTGCAACGAGCCTGGCCCCACAGCATTATGTGACACTCACTGTGGACTCAGATCAGTTCACAGCACAGGGCAGGCCTTCCTCCGAAGAGACGGCTCTGGGGGGCTGGCGGGGTTCCTGTGAACAGGGCCTATGAAGTGGCCCTTAATTTTGATGAAAACAGTAACTTAGAAAATGGTAATTTTTTCTTGGCTCTTAGGATTTGGCAACTGTCTTTTTGGAACTGGGAATTGAACTCAGGACCCCGTGTTTGCTAGGCAGGCGCTGCGTGGCTGAGCTGTATCCCTGGCCCTAGCAACTTTTTTTTTTTTTTTTGTCTTTTTGAGACAGGGTCTCGCTGTGCAGTTCAGGCTGGCCTTGAGCTCACTCTGTAGCACAGGCTGGTCTCGAACTCTCAACAATCCTCCTGCCTCAGCCTCCTGAGTGCAGGGATTACAGGCATGTGCCACCATGCCGGCCTCCTGGCAACTTATTCTTGATCGCCAATATTTTTGCCCCAAGCTCTTCATCATACACTGTGAACCCTGCCTACTGAAGTCTACTGCTAATACTTATTTTTAAGACATCTTTACTCTAGAACTCCAAGTCTGTTCATGTCTGTACATGAACAGACATGGGGCAGTGGGCAGAAATGCAGAAGACCTGGTGGGTATTAGGAGACCGGGACTGCATCACATTGGCAGACTCATACCCTCTCTCTGGGCTTTAGCTGCCACTTAAGCCCTCATGTTCCTTTGAGCTTTATCATGCTACAGTTCTAATCTCTTCCTTCCTGGGACAGATAATGTTGCTAGACAGTAAATGCTGGCATGTGAGACTTTGTGGCTTCACAGCAGAACTCATTTTAATCATGCTCAGCATTGTTTCAATAATTTCTCAGGTTAAAAAGTCAGATATACTAGGTCAAAGATCATTCCCCACTAAAGGGGAACAGCCGGTGTCACTTCAGAGCCTACAATTTGAGATTTGTAGGAACTCAGGGACCTGATATTTGGCTTATAAGTGATGCTAATCACTTGGCAAATTTATTAGTTACAACCTGACAAACAGAAAAGTCAGGAGCCCGGACTACAAGTTACAGAACAGGAAAGCCTATCAAAGTTAACTCTATCAGTTCTAAAATGTAATTTTTGACCAGCAGGTCCATTTAATACTGGAATACATCATTGTGTTGTGATACACTTCTGCTTTTGACCTTCTTCTTACCATCCTTCCTGATTTTATAGCATTAATACTTTCTCTCCGATCAACTGGACAATGATTCTGCTCTCACACTGTCCCAGAAAATGGAACTTTTCACTTTGAGGAAAGACAGGTTATTTGTCAGAAACCCATTCTTCATTTTCAATACTCAAGTGAATAGTTGTTTAGATGGGTGGGTGATTTCACAGTCGTAAAACCAGTTTTGGCTTATAAATGATTCCATGATTCAGGATGATCTAGGTTTCCCAAGAGGGAATTACTGTACAATATTGGCAAAACTAGAGTAGGCTTCTCCGTTTACTGAAGAGATGCCTGCCTCAACATGAATTCAGTGTTTATAATGAGCTGCACACATACTATTTAAAATTAGAAGCTCTTTGCTCAGGACAAAATAGAGAAGTACGGCAAGTTTGCTGTTTTCTGGGTTTGGCCTGCATCCACCATTAACTCCCACAAAAGACGAGCAATGATAAAGTGTAATGCAAACACTTTGTTACTAGAAGGGGAAAAACATTCCCAACTCCCTTTAGATTTTTCTCCCCACCTAGCCTAACAGACGGGATGAAATGTAAATCTGCACCCTGCCCCCCACTCCCTTTCCCTTCCATTCTTTCTTTTCTGGTTTTGTGTACTATGTGGTACGGGCTGGCCTCAAACTTGCAATCCTTTTGCCTCAGACTTCCCAGTGCTGTAATTACAGGTGTGTATCACCAGGTCTGGCTCTTATAACTGTATGTTTAAGTGACAGTAAAAAAAAGAACTAAGTTTCTGGTTAGACATCTTAATAAGGCTAGAAAGGGAATAAATAATTCTAAGCTGTGATGGAGGAACCTAAAAGGCTAAGAGAAAATACTTAGATGGGCTATGGACAGCCATTACACCCATGTCATTTGGGAAAAAAGCATGTGTTTCAGCTCTTAACAGTAAGACTCACCTTACCAAAGAGTCAATGAAATTCACAACTTTTTCTCTGAGTACTTCAAACTTGGTTTGCTTCTTACTTGATTTTCTTAATTCCTTCATTTCCAGTAAGGACTATGGGCGAAAGAACACACCTTTCTTGACAATTCTGAGATGGAAAAACTTTCAGAGGGGTCTGTTATTTAGGTGGAAGCTGATGCTCTTTCTGTAAGGCAGGATGTGCACAGCAAGAACCAGATCAAAATGGGTTGGTTCATTTCCAAGGTGATCTGGCGAGAAGCTCTCCTCCTAGATGTCCTGCTTTAAATCTACATCAAGTGGAATTTCAGGGAGAGATGAAAAGGGCAGTTTGCTTCATACTAAGTTACACGACAGCGTGCTCCCTCTTCACCATCTACTGGTTCACTTGAGAAAAGGAAGAACAAGAGGATGAAAAGGAAAAAGGTGGAAGAGGAAAAGGGGAGAGTATGAGAAGGAAGAAGCCAGCCCTGGCTGGCACCACCGTGCCTCTGTGCCATACGAACAGGATCAATTCCGTGTGTTCTGGCTCACTTAAATTTAAATTTTCTACTATATTTATTATAATTTAGCATCATGATACGATAAGGTTCTTCATCTTGAAAATCAAGCTCCTAAACTTAGAACTACTGCAGCAAGAACACACTGGACATACTGTGGGTCAATTTCTGCTCTATACTATGTGAATATGTACTTTAAAAAAATCAAGAGATGTATATAAAACTAATGACTTAGGCTCTTTTGAATGTTTGATCAAATAAAAAACCAAATACGTCCAATAAATAATAATAACATTTTTGCACCCATGTTCCCATTTGCCCTTGGTGCCACTTGTTTCCTGAGACTCCAGAAATAGTTCTCATCTTTCCTGTCAGTAAACTGCAGCCTGTGAACATCAGAGGTGAGGACAGTGGGGGATAAACAGGATGTTCAGTTTGTAAGTGAATTACCAGCTCTGCTTGTTTCTGGTTGTGGCTTAAAAGAAGAAATCTGGACAACAAATTGAGAAAAGGGAGATCAAAATACCATGTAATTGAAAGGAAAAGATAAGAGACCTGACCTTCTGAAGATGATAGAGGTCTGTCTTCGGAAGCTCCTTTGGCTGTGACCCAGAAGCATCTTCTTCTTTGGTATCTGCTTTTAATATAAAACCACTATATAGCAACAAGGTAAATCCAAGTCAAGAGAACAAACATTTGTGCTAATCCAAAGGAAGTAAACATTTCGTCTTTACTCCCACCCCAATGTGGCAAAGGATCAAGGTTTCATCAGATCAAAGTTTCATCTGGAAGAATCAAGGTTTCTTCCAGATGTTAAAGGTCAATAAATGTTATATAATTTAAGCTGTAATGAGGTCTTCAAAAACAAACTACTGAATTTTAAGTGTTACCACCATGAAAACAAAATATAACCCAACACAGTCCCCTCAAATCAACAACTTTACAAAGCCCTAAACATCTGTGCAGCTATAAATTGAAAAAAAAAAATCACACAAATTGAAACTGTTTTGACTATGTTAAGATGGTAAATAACATAAACTACACCCTGGCAAACCTGATTTCAACCTTCCAACTCACTATCTTTGACCCAAAATTTTTTGAGTATGAAGAGGGCAGTTTGTACAAGTTGTGAAATCATCCACTAAAACATACAGCATGTCTTCAGCAAAGGGAACAGAAACCCTTGACGAGCACAGACGTACAGCTGCGCTTCTGAAGCGCACGCGCCTCTGGTGCTGTCCCCCAAGGGTAAGTGCGCCTTGGGGGTTCTGACATTGTGTGTTTGCTTTGCCCCGGATCTAAGACGGGGGGGATATATACTGGGGAGTACACAGTGTTTTCAAAGAATAAATTTCTTATGTATTACTGACTCCTGGTTCAAGAAAAAACACAACTTAAGGTTATCTGCTAAATTCTTTACTCCATTTCATTAACAGGTAGCACAGCCTCAAAAATAACTGTGGTACGACACTCTGCCCTACCTAACCCTTCCCACTGTGACTCTTAATTTCTTAGTGGCACTGGGGATTGAACCCAGGGCTTTTGCACAGTTACATCCTTAGCACACTTCTGCAAGAGGGTCTCAAGTGGCTACGTTGCCCAGTTGTCCTACAGCACTGTCTCCTGCTTCAGCCCCCTTGAGTACGGACACCTCTCCCAGCTTTTCCAACTACAATTTTAAACCAAAACTGTAATGTGTAATTAATGGTGAAGAATCAGAGATAGCACACTGTCAATTACTCCCACTTACTCAATTCAGGGATTTTTATTACATTTTTATTATATGATTTTTGAGAAACAGAAATATAGAGATTTCTTCAAGATGGTGGTTTTCCTTTAATTTGTAGCTCAGTCTGAAGACCTAGAGTTTAATCCCCAGTATCACAAAAATTAAAAAAAAATTATTACATTTGCAGTATCTTTCTTACAGAAATCCCCATGTGGCCAATTTTGTATAAGACTGACACTTACATATTCTTCTAACCCTTTTACCCTGTGTATATTCCGTAAGGGCGATCCCTTGCTGGTCAAGTCACCACACTTAGGGGGCATTACAACTGTGAGCTGGTGAGAAAAAAAATGAACTGGTGGCTAAGAGAAGTGGGCTTTAGCCTAGGTGCTACCAGCTGTCTAATTTCAAACCAGTAAGTTTCTCTTCCTGAAGTTTAGTGTCTGGCTGTAGCTGGACTCAAGGATTCCAACTTTAAGCCCTTTAACATTTTTATGTTCTGAATCAGTTTTTGTTTTAAGTGCTAGGGATTGAACCCAGGGCTTTACACATGCTAGGCAAGCACTCCACCACTGGGCTACATCCTCACCCCCATTTCATGTAGCTTAGGTCCTGCCGTGGTAGCAAAAGAACAATGTGCACACACAACCTGCAGGAAACCCCCTTAGTGCCTGCGAAGAACTTCCACCTTCTGTCTGCTCAGGTCACTCTAGTCAAACTTCCCCTTTCACCTAACATAACTGAGCACTCATCACATGCCTTGCACTGGAGCAATGGAGAGAGATGGAGAGCTTTCTGCAAAAGCAGTTCCTAAATCCAAAGGATTTTAAAGACAGAGAAACACTTCCCAAGACAGATAGGTCATTCCAAATAAAAATTTTCACAATGCCATGTCGCTGCACTTTTATACCAAGCAGTCTCTTTCCGTAAGCTCCATTAAAACTCCCTGTAAATAGTGGAAAAGTACAGTAAAAGTTACACACCAGTTGTTTTGTTTTAATCAAAACAACGTCATATCATTAGGTTAACAGAAGAGCAAAAGAAGGGCCCAGGAAAGTCAATGACCAATATCAGTCACAGTGTCCCATTGGGACACAGATCTGTAGGAGAAAATGACTAATATATAAAATCAGGCACTCCGAACACAGCAAACACAAATCTTACATGGAGGCTATACAAAACACACAAAACCACTACCCTACAACACTGAGAAGTGCCGGACTGCCTCAGTTCACTTCAGAGCGAGAAATCCAAGCCTTTATAAGTCACATTAAAACAAGCTTCATACATATTTTGGTGATCAGCATACCAATACTTAAAGCAGTTTATAGTTAATTTTAAGGCTTACAAATGATTTGTACAGTTTCGGAATGCTCTAAAATACTTGATAAAATGCTTAAGAAACACCTAACAGAAGCCCTCAATTATGACGGACCGCTATTCTCATTTTTTGGATTTCTTTCTGTTGCTTTTTTTAAAAATTTAAAGTAAATCCTTTAAGCAGTGAATTTTTTTCTATCCATTTGATGCTCTTTGTTGTTTAAACCAAATGTAGAAGAGAAGCATCTGGCCTATTTATGATGTAACAATTTAGCATTCTGGGGCTTGTTACACTGATGGATCATGATCTACTTTATTTCTTCATCTCTCAGCACATCATAACAAAGCCTTGTCCACATCAGTTCAGTAAGTAACTGTCACAGCCAGTAGAATTTACAGGGTATTATACTCTTACCACCAAGGCTCTGAAACTGGGCCAGGAACTCCTCTATTCTCTTTCTTGTGCTGCCAAGCTGGTTTTCAGAGGAGGAATTAAAAACCTTGAAACATTTCTGAAGAATAGTCATCAGTTCATCCTTTGCCAACATCCTAAAAAGAATCAGTGAAAAGAGATGTAACAGGAAAATTAATATACTGAAAAACATCTCTAAATGTTTCTGCTCAGATCATATAAATTCTTCATTAGTAGTTACCAACTTTCTTTGGTAGAGATTCTCCTCGGTGTATATGACATTTAGAAGTACTCCAGAAGATATTACACCATAAAGCTTAGTTCAGAAATATACAAGGATGTGAGCTCACAGGCTGGCTCTGACACCTGCTATGTTTATAATACAGACAAGTTTATTATGTATGTCTGGCTTCCTTGTCTATGAAATGGAAATAACAACTAATATATTTCACTGTTTAGATGGAGACTTAAAAACTAAATGAGGAGATGCAACCGAAGAGTACAGTACAGTGTTTACCACACAATTTTATGTTAATTTCCTTTTCTTTCTGATCTAAATGTACACAGAGACAAGAAATGCCTACCGAGAATATGACTAAATCCACTGAACTTTAATAGGGCCAGCAGTTCTGCCTGTTATTTATCGCATAGGCAGAGTGGCTCAGTAACTCATTCAAGGCCGTACAGAAAAATCTTTATTAGGAATAGGAACAGAAACAGATACTGTAAAATGAGGACTGTGTTCTCAGAGCCACTACCTGCAGGGTCTCTCCACTAAGAGCACATCAGTAACACCACCCAATGGAGCCAGGGTCAGCATTGGGAATGATTACATGTTGGCATCACACAGATACATAAATTACTTCAGAATATAATGATCAAATATTCTGACATTAACCACAAAGAAACAATAAATTAAAACCACAATGGGGCATTCTGTAAGACTAACTTAAGTGTGACATTTTTAAGAAAATTTGGTTAAGATACTAACATTACTAAATTAGGAAAAAGATATAAAAGAGATGAAAACTATTAAGAAATTAACCAGTTACTTCAAACAAAATTTAAATTTACAAAATAAAAAGTTTACAACCAATAAATACAGCAACTGGTCAGTTAGGCAAAAAGTAAATTTCTCCCCAGTATTAAGAAAAAGTATAAAACCTCTTTCTGTAATAACTATCTAAAGTATCATGTTTTACTTGTGAATGAAAGCCAGCTAACAGGTCAAAGAAAAATAAGCTAAGACATTTCATTCTTGATTATATTTGCAATTATTTACAATTTCTGGCTTTTACTGGACTGTGGAACTAAACTTTAGCAAGGTACCTAAGTCACCGGCCCAGGAATAATCTGTTACCCCTGCACGCTGGCCTCCCACACACGGACAAGATCAGCACTCACAGTGGCTTCCGCAGAGGGAAGGAGGGGTGAGATCATGCCGGGGGAAGGTCCAGCCCACATTAGTAGCCCTCTGAGAACTATCGTGGCTACAGGCAGCCATATTTTGCATCCACTTTGAGCTACAAATAATGGAATATCAAGGAAGGTCAAGCCTACTCTATTAATCTTCAGGGTGCCACCCCCTAAAAAACCCCCAAACCCCCAGCATGTCACATAATTTTGAAAAAAAAACTTTGTCAGCCATAACTTCTAACATGTCATTTTACTGGAGGCAGCTCTTTCACCTACATGTAAACTTCCGGGAGTGCAGATAGTTATTATTCCTCTTATTCTCAGCCAAAATTATATTCATAACAGTATTCAGAGTAGTAAAAGATTGTACACTTTCCTAAAGTACTCCTGGTTTCATGTAAAAGAAGATTTGAGATAAAGCTGATTAGAAGTTAATAACCCAATAAAATCATTCACTAACTTTTTTCCAGTGAAATTATACAACCACAGAATCAACAGTTAAGATGCCTATCCTTACCGTTACTCAACTTCATTCTAGGGTACAGTCCACGGTAAACTTAGATGTGACTCAGACTGTGGGAATGTATGATAGGTGCACGTGTACATCCAGACACACGTAATCAACTAATAATGAAAAAAACAGCATGTTCAATGTGGTAAAAAAACCAGGATGGTGCTAGGGAGGTTATGTCTTGAATCTCTCTGCAGTTTTCATTTTTTCTCTTTATTCTTTGTCCACATGAAATACAACCCAGCAAGTAATATCAACATCTAAATCTAGCGGAAAAACAAGTATTTCTCAACCCGTTAAGCTTTTGGTTGCCAAGTAACCCAGTGTTGAACAACTTTAGAGGAGCTACCAACAGAATGTCAGGCTACTACAGGTGGGAGGAGAGAGAATGAAGGGTACAGAGTGACGAGCTGGATGGCAAGCTGAGTCCACATCAGAGCTGAGTCTGCTCAAGTGCCAGAAACGTGAAAGGCAATCGGAGGCCTAAATAAAGACTAGCCAAACAACGCAAGCTATTACTCTCAATAAAGTCATACGATTTTCTAAAAAAAACCCAACATCAAAAACTATAGAACATACATGTAACAAATGTGCAATATCTATTAAAATGTCTTGATTAAATGAATAAACAGTTTAAATTCTAATAATATTGTAAAGATGCAAAGCATTCCAAATTTATACTTCTAATACCTTGTGAAACAAAATTCTAGTGGACATACTTTAAAACCAAATACAATTACTCAAGAATGTATGTATAAAAATAATTATTTCTGAAAAAGAGAAACAATGTGCATATACTTCAGTGACTATAGTGGGGCTATTAATATATCAAAAGTCTAAGCTACAGCGATTAAAGTCAGACAGTACCTACTTAGATAAGACAGACAGGTAAATAAAAGAATACAAACCCAGAAAAAGGTAAAGGTAGATGTGGAAGTGTGCTATACGACAGGGTGTTAAATCAATCAGGGATAAAACAAGTATTAGAGTAACTGCTCTGAGACAAAAACAGTAACGAAACAAAGCCATCAGACCATGCCCTCCCATCACACACACGAATGTGTTTCCGAGAGAACAGAACCGTTTCAGTATGGTGTGGGAGGAGGATGAAGAATAAGCGCACCATGCAGCAAACGCTGGAGGAAACTAAGGCAGGAATTCAGGCCTGGTAATACCCAGCAACAGTGAGACCAGGAGGTGACCCTGAAATACTGCTGGGGTGTGTGTACAATACTCTCTATATTTTAGACTCAGAAAGCCTAGATCTGTGTATAGGCTTGTGATTACTGTTTGTAACAGTGAAGAACCAGAAACACCTTAAATATGTCAAATAAGGGACTGATGAAATAAAACATTACACTTTCAAAATATGGGTGGGATATTGGCTGGGTGTGGTGATACATGCCTGTTATCCCAGCACTCTGGGAGGCTGAGGCAGGAGGATTGGAAGTTTGAGCCCCGCCTGGGCAATGTAGTGAGACTCTGTCTTACAGTGAGTAATAAGGGCTGGGGATGTAGCTCAGTGTGAAGGCCCTGGGTTCAATTCCATAACTGGCCCCAGCAAAAGAAAGAAAAAAGGTATTACATGATGAGGCTAAACAAGAATGTACAATAGTACGTACTGTTACTGACCGCTAACGTTCATATACCTGGATATGCATCAAGTGCCGTATGATATAATACTGCTTAGGTAGCTCCTATTGTTATTCCCGTTAAAGACGAGAAAACACAGAGAGCTGAATTAGTTTGCGCAGAATCCCAAAACTTAGTAGGGCTGGGATTGTACCCTAGACGCTTTGGTTTGACACGCAAGCTCTTACTAACCATGCTGTACTGCATTTCACAGCACAGTGTCCGTGGTAGAGTACCAGTGCAAAACACACATACACACTACCATGACAAAAACAAAACAAACACAAAAAGGAAAATATGTTAAGTTGGGGGAAACATGCTAAAATCATATTATGATTTTTTAAAAAATATATTTGTACCTGGAAAAATGTGAAATATAAAGTGCTAATACTGCATGATATTTTTTCAAAGTTGTGTAAGAGGCAATGTCAGAAAAATACTGTTAGGTTTTCACTTACCTTAGTAATAGAGTGACTACAGCAAGCACTCTGGATAAACCAATTCTACCTGAACAAAATTACTTGAAAACAATTAAAATTTTAAGAAGTTTAATTTGTTCCAGTAAATTTATTGGGCATGTCTATATGCCCAGCATTTGGGACACTGAGGCAGGAGGATCGCCATGAGTTCGAGGCCAGCCTGGGTTACATAGTGAGTTTAAGGCAGCCTCAACCAGTGAGAACTTGTCTCCAAAAAGACACCTAAGTTTGTTGCATATAATAATGCAAATAAACTCAAACAGAAAATTAAGCATTGAGAATAGTTACTAAACCAGCATTTTTCAAACTGGGTCTTCAAAATGGGGTTTCAACCTCTTAGTCATAAAATTGTTCAGTCATTCAAAAGCCATATACTGAATGCCTACTGCATATGAGGGACCATCCTGAGTATTTGAAGTATACTCTGGTAAATTAAAAAAGAACTGCTTCCTCACAGAACTAAGACTATAGCTGGGGGTGGGAGAGGCACAAATATTAGCAACCGCACAGGTGCTACATTAATCCTTTCTGAGGAGAGTCCCCAGTGATCCAGTAACCTTGCAATAAGCTCCACATCCTAACAGTTCTACTATTGCTTAGGAGTACCACAATGCGGAGCAACTTTCCAAGGCCTTCATCACTGGGGGACAAACCACATCCAAACCACAGCACCATCACATCCAGGTTCTGCTTAGCACCATGGTGACTCTTTTCATTTATATGTTTGCACCCTGTGCTGAGTTGATGTACTGGTTCTCTAGGGGAACAGGATCAATACAAAATATAGGTATAACCACTGAAAGAGAAGGGACTGTTGTACTTTCAGTTGCATGCAGGATAGTTACATTATGGTAGGTGGAATCAGGAACTAGCTATTGTCTTTATTTGGAGATTAACTAACTCTGGTTGAAGGAGATGGCTTGGGTATGAAGTTTACAAGGGGAGAGACATGGTGGTTAAGGTGAGTGTCAACCTGACTGGCTTTGAGATATGCCCCAGAGACTGATGGAGCACACTTCTTGGTGTGTCTGGGTGGCTCACAGAAGGTGGACTTAGGGTCTGTGTCCTGCGCCTATTCCTCTCCAGCACTGTTCCCCTGTTGTTTCTCGGCCATGATGACCTAAGCATCTTTGCTCTCTTATGCTCTTCCACCATGATACTTCTGCCTTGGAGACACCAACCGTGAACTGAACCCCAGAAACCATGAACAAAATTAAACATCTCTTTTCAGTAGTAGGTGTTGGGCACTGTGTCCCAACAATGGGAAAGCCAACTACAGATGATCAGTGTCATGATGAGAGTAGGATGTTTTGAGATCATAGATGCTCACTCACGCTACTAGGTCTTTTGAAAATTATATATATCCTCCAAACATGGATTACCAACTAAAAGCTTGTAAATTTCCTTTTACATTGGTACTTCAGTTCACAAAGTTAATCCTTTCCAGAATTAACTGGCTGAGAACAAAATCAAGTTCAATGGTTAGGTTTAATGTTGACTTTATGGGGAAATTTATTTGGTTCTTGTCCAATCTGGCTTGTAACCAGAGTCATGGAAAGAATTAAGTTCATGAATCGAGGTATCACTGTATTATCACTTCTCAAATGATTGCAACAGGGACAGAAAATGTGCTAGACTTTGAAGATTCAGACTTAAGTTCTGCTCTATCAATTAGAGAAACACAGACAATGTTTCTGCCCTTGGTTTCCTTTGAAAGAAAATGGGATGACTGCAGATGAGTAATTCCCAATTGATGGGGCAAGGGAACAGAGTAAATTTCCCTAAGAAGTGGGGCAAATTTTACATTACTGTATCTCCAAGCCAAGAACCCACTGCTGCGAGTGTAAGTACACCTGACAGAGCACTAATATTTGTATTATTAATTTCCGGACTAAAAGTGCTTTCAGTGTGAGGTGTGCCCGTCTGTTCTTTCCTTATGGACCCAGAAGAAACAGGACCTAAAAAACATTCTGTTTTCAGATTTGTTACATTTTTACATAAGCGTTTCTATCCACCAAGGAAAATGGTAAGATTGTATGTAAAAACTCAGTTCACACTTGATTTTTCTTTCTTACTATTCCAGTGGTCATCATTTTCACGGAAGACTAAAAGGTTATCATACATATAAACAAAAAGTAAAGCAAAGGGTATAGTGATTATAACTTTAAAAGGTATATTTTTCAGGGATAATAATTTTTAATACTTTGTAGTGACACTAAGATATTTATATTTATATTAGATATAATTTATGAAGTAGCCATTGTTAATGTGGACAAAGCTGACTTAAGTGGAGTAAGGTAACAAGGCCACTGCCTATTGCCTCCTGCTTCTAATCGGAGTTAGTTATCGCCTTCAAAGGATATGTAAGCCTGTATCCAATCAAACTAGGGATGTAGTAATAAACCTGCCCTCCCTGACTTACTTCCCCTGCCATTATGTCAAAATGCCTGGATTCAAATGATCTGTATCTAAGCTCTTTTTATAGTATCAATATTTGCCCAAACAATCACAGATTTTCCTTTAAAAACCCTAAGTTCAAAACAAGGTAAGACCAGCAAAGGAATGGATGGTTGCTACATTAAAAACAATAAGCTGTAAGCAAAAACTCAAGATAAACACAAGTAAGACACAATATGGCTACTTATGAAACTTTTTGGCAAGTACAGTTCTGGAGGAAGGTGTTACTGGCAGACTTAGAGCACACAAAAAAGGAAAACAAAATGAAAAAATTACCTCAGCAGTTGCAAGGCTGAGGCATACTCCTCTGACTCCCATATGTTCTTTTCTAAACATGTGCAGTACAACTCTCTGATCTGTAAGTGAACAACATTTGTGAGAAACAAAAATGAAACACTAAATTGGCAGAACCATATATGGTCAACACTCAAAAATTTAATGCTATTAAAAATAACCAGGTGGGGGCTGGTGATATAGCTCAGTGGAACAAGTGCCTGCCTGATAAGTGCAAGGTCCTGAGTTCGATCCCTGGTACCGCCAAAAAAAAAAAAAGTTAAAAATAATCAGCTGTCCACGGTGGTGCACACCTGTAATTCCAGCACTCAGGAGGCTGAGGCAGGAGGAGCACTGGAAGTTCGAGTGCAGGCTGGGCAGCATAGTGAGTTCAAGGTCAGTCTGAACTACATAGTGAGACTCTCCAAAAACAAAACAACAATAATAAAAGCAAAACAAAAAAAGGTCACACCCATTTTCTTTAGATGACAACAGGCTTGAAATGTATCACACAGATCAGATGCTGTAAGTGTATGACTTACATAAAAGTAAAATGAAACTATAGCGGGATTAACTGGTATCACCAGCCGCTCTGTAACAAGAACATGGTAAAATGGTGGCAGTGCTCACCGAGTGTTCAGGGGCAGATACCACCTCAGAAATAGTTGTTACATATATTTGTTCTCTAAACCTCTCAGTTAAGGATCTGAAAATTAGGAATTTTCCCATTATCATTTACTCTACAGATGGTTCGTAAAGTCAGCTGAGCATGACTCCTTTAATTCTTGGTGCCATGCAAACTTAACCATTAAGCATTCTCAAGCAGATTCTTTTCCAGTTCACTAAGAATAGGAAACTGGCTCTGTTAGCAAGAAAGGCTTAGGTGCCTTAGTACAAATACATTGTAGGGGGAAAAGCATCATTGGAATTCATGTAGCTATTTCTAGCTGTGACCATCAGAACAAAATAGACTGTTTCCATTACTAGTACTGTACCTAGCTGGAATGGATTGTTCTCTTATGGTAACAACTGGATCCATTTCAAATTCTAATGTCTATTACAGAAATCAAAGCCAGAAAGCACTATTCTTCTTACTAATTTGTAGATTCCAAATGAGAAAGCTTTATTTACCTGTCGGCCCAGTGGGTATTTGGGAAGAGAAGAGGTGAAATTATGAAGACATCTCAGAACCAGGAAGTAGTTCACATGGTAGATATACAAGTCTTCTAGTAGTGATTGTGTTTCCTCCTAAAAATTACAGGCTGTACTGTTAGTGTGCAAGGCAGTAAACGAGTATAATAAAATCTACTTCGTGGATCTATGCCTAATTTCAAAAAATTGACAAAAGGATTCATTGCTATCAGCTAGCCTCTTTAATTCATAAGAAGTTGAAATACACCAGGGTAACGACTGGCTATTTTTTAAATTTAGTGTCAAGTCTGTTGATATTTTGCACTCACTGGTATTTTTTCCTGTAATGTAATCTCTTTAGATACCGCTAGCACTGCAATAATATCTTGACCCCAAATGACAAGCATGCGAGAGAGCAGCTCATCATATGCCTGCCTGTGCTCATCACCTGATGTACGCCCCAGGGAGGGAAGGCCCACTGTCCTCTGCCTTACTGGCATTAGAGGGGTGAAGAGATCCCAGAGCGTACTGTACCAATATAATCAACAGGTGCTGACGGTCTGCTTATGATTTCCTGAAGTACTGCATGAGTGTGTCTGGAGGGGAAAAGGAAACTGGGAGATACAGAGCTGATGCTAATAAATCCCTACCTCTCATCGAGACTCTCCAATACTGGTTTTACTCAGTTTCCTACTTGGGAAAGAAACAGGAAAAGCAGAAATCTAAGGACAACAAACAATAATGTATAATCCTGCAAGTATGAGGCATAGTGTCTTAAAAAAACCTTGGTTAAGGTTAAATAATCTTGCAAATCAGTTTTAAAAGGCCAGTGGGGGGTACTATGCTTTATAAAGTGTTCTGAAATTGTTTAGAAAATAAAAAATCCTACAAAGCATTTTCCAGGACTCAATTCCTTTTATAACTGCTTACTCCTGTAACATCTTAAGAGTATGATCAGTAACATGATCTTCACATTATTTCCTCCTCTAAGATGTCAAATAACGGACTTTAACTACTAGGCCAGAGGTAGCAGTAGTATGGTATGCACGTTGCCACAGGCTGTTTGTTATCACTGACCACTCTGGAAGCACACCATCACCGCACTGAGCTGTGTCTTTTTTGCAGATTATTTTTAGTGACCAACCATGCATAAAATAACACTTCCTTTATAAATACACTCAAGCAAATCTGCTATGTTTTTTCTAATTATGAAATAAATGCTTTGGTCAGCAAAGTTTGGGTCATTATTGAAAGCACAAATGAGAGAAAAGCTCTTGGGACCCGGATGACTTTCCTTCCATTGTTCGAGTTAATCAGTATTTCTTCAAAGTCTAGGTTTCAACAAAAGCAGCCATAATCACAGAGTACTTTTATCCCATTTTTTACTGTAAGCTAAAACATGAAATCGTAAAAAGCTATTAATTATTTGCTGTGGTGTGTGACAAAATAAACCCTACATAAGACAGGGAGTGTTCTGAAGGAAAAGGCTCTATCACCAATAACCATTCCTTATGGTATTTTCGTTCTGCCTCCTTTCTTTTGCTTTGTGGAGTAAACATATGTATGAGTACTTGGGTGATACAACAGATTTGAGTATTGTCACTGAATTTCCTTGGATGAGGTGAACAGAGAAGGTACAAGGCAATGTCGCATACTCAAGGAGACAGGACCTGCAGAGAGGACGAGGGTCTGAACACGCTTTTCTCTCCGATATTTTTATTCCTTCGTGTGACAGGGCTCTGTGTTGAATGAAGTTCAAGTGCTTAAAAAATATTTTGGGTATTTCCCCCATAAAACAGAGCAGACTATGTTTCATCTAATGCTTAAATAGAATATGGAAGCCTGTTTCCAGTTTTGGAGGAAAAAACTAACTCTGCCGGACTACTGAGGGCAAGTCCGTTGTACCTTTCTAATGGATTTTGCAAACTAATTGTTACCATACCAGTTTGTCTTGTGTACTGACTTAGCATGACAGAAAACATTAGAAATGATTAACTTTTTCATGGAACTAGTCCTTCAAGTTCTCTGTCTTACAGAGTTTTGTCTGTTTTGTTTATTTTTACATTAGCACCTGAATTAATAATGGACACACACCTACCAAAGCCAGGGCAATTTCTAATGCATCTTACAAATTAAAACCTGTAAAGTTTTAATATGAGAAAAAATTTTCATTAAATACGCTATAGCAGCACTACACTATAGACATGCAAACACAAAGTCTGTTAAGGTATTAATCTTACTTTCTATTCATTAAATTTTTCTCAGTAATCTTTTCCGTATACTAGTCATAGTTGTTGCTGTTTTATTTCCCATGTTTGGGATGATTCTTGTTAACATAGATACACTTTTTTGGGGGGAGTTTTGAGACAGGGTTTCATTCTGCAGTTCAGGTTGGCCCTGAAGTCATTATGTAGCCCGGGCTGGCCTTAGTGATCCTCCTGCTCCAGCTTCCCAAATGGTTAAATTACAGGAAGGCACCACCATACCTGTGTGCACTTTCTCTACTACTGAAACATGAAGACTCATTAGTGTTTACTGACTTCTGACAGTTGCGGAGTTCTCTCTGCTGTAACAACAGAATGAATACATGGTAGCCTTCTCAGTTTGCCTCTAATAGGGCACTCTCGAATGTCTTAGAACTTTTACCCTCCAAATTCTTGCAAGGCAAGCTCCACTGCTTTAGGTCTTAACTCCTAATTCACCTTCTCACAGTGCGGCCTTTGGCGAAACTTGCAGTTTCACTAACCTTCATATTCCCCGTCTCTATTTCACTGCTAGCATCTACACTAGAGTAGGTATTTTACTTATCTTGCCTGTCTTCTTGGTAGAATGCAAGCTGCATGAAGCTGGTATTTTGTCTGTTTTATCTCTGTTTTCTTACTGTAGCACCTAAATTAATAATGGACACAGAATAGGTCCTCCAAAAATGTTTGCCGTGTGAAGAAGTATATTCACGAATGACAGCTACTATAACAGCAACCACTTGTCTTGCTGGATGTGACCTAGATTTGAACACTTCTGATTTCTCAAATGAAGACAAAAATCTGAATCTATAATGAAACATTCCTCCGCTTGTAAAAGTTGACTTTCAAAAAAAGTGATACTGACCTAGACAACGCACTGACATGAGGCTGTGAATTGCCATTTAAGTGTAATACACTCTCTAAAATCTGTCAGTTCTACCCTTACCAACCCCGTCATTCAAAACTGATTCCTCTATTAGTCGTTTATGAGCTGAACGCTACAGTAAAAGACATACAGCCATTCACCTTCTTCAAAGCGCTTCACCTCGATTCAAGCACACTTATCCCATTATTCTTGTCACTTTTTTTTTTTTTTTTTTAATCTTTTTGAGACAGGGTCTTGCTATGCAGTTCAGGCTGGCCTTGAGCTTACTCAGTAGCTCAGGCAAGCCTTGAACTCACATCGATCCTCCTGCCTCAGTGTCCCAAGGGCTGGGATTACAGCCACGGGCCACCACGCCCAGCTTTATTCTTGCTGCTTTCTGAGCCCGTTTTAGACGTCCTGTTTTGACTCTGTAGATGCACTAGCATGGCCGCCTAGATGTCCTGAATCTATTCAGAATGTTTACTTTCCAGGTTATTCTGACTAGGAAAGAGCCAGCAGTCACATGTTGACAGATCTGGTGAATAAGGTAGATGAGGAAACACAGTAATATTTTTATAAATTTTCCCACTGGATGTCACACAGCTGCAGCATTCACTGCATTTTTTCTTTATCACACTCTAAAAATATTCATGAAAGAGAACTCTGAGAATTGCTTCAGAAAGTACCAAGAACTATGAGATAAGCACGTTGAAAGCAAGGAGTATTCTGAGTGGGATTAAGAGCCAAGTGTCTTTGTGATACATTTAAATAAATTTTTTAACATTCATTCTCCTTTTTTGATCACTACTTGGGGCTTATGGTAGGGCCTTTATCACTTTCTTTGGAGAAGTCAAGATGTATGTAAGAAAAACTACATTCGAGGTTATACTTTGTTTTTGTATTTACTTCTCTAATTGTTGAGTATTTGCCACTTTTGTGTCTAGAATTGTATGGCTGGGTAGAGTAACCTCAAGAAGATTTAAAGATTAAAGCATGTGAAAACTGCAATATTTTTAAAATTTTTATATCTCTTCAGTCAATTCACTGATCTTTAAAAGCTGGTAAAATAGAGTATGCTGAATTTTAGAATTAAGAGGTAAGAGCTAAAAATACATTTTCTTATTTATCATCTTGCCATAAGGAAGCCTTACTCTTCTGAGAAATGTTGGCTGGACACGTTTGCCAGACTTGACTTAATGTACCACAGACATCTGAGAGCGCTAAGCCACAGCTTTCTGCCAGCTCTTAGATGGATGAGTGCTAGTTTTCTCCTGTGTGCCCTTTGTTCTCTGCACACCTCCCCTGGTAGTTTAGATCAGAAGAGAATGTGATGACATGTTTGGATTTCAATTGCCAATTCCTGACACAGTAGCGATCACTAGCTCATTTATTTATTTTTAAACATTTTCTAACAGGTAGCTCACTTATTCGTGTGTGGTGGACTACAGCTTTTTTTTTTCTTTCTTTCTTGCACTTACTGCTTCTCCTCTTTCTGTCTATCAAAAGGAAGAGCTGCTAGCAAAAATGAAAGGCAAACCTCCACCAGATTCCGAAACTAAATTTGTGCCTTACGTTGACAAATCACCATGATAAACATGCTCAATAGTGAAAAGAAATCCTTTCTCTACCTTTAATTGCCCCGTAATCTCAGCTATCTGACTTGTTTCTCCCGGCTCCAGCTCATTTATACAATGTGGGTGCTGATTCAGGTTATCTAATAGTAATCTATTACAGTTCTAAGAAGTTGAAGATTTATTTTCCATTTCATATGGATTTAAACTCTGGTTAGGCAAACAGGCATAGAAACACTGAAACATTAACGAGTCAGGATAATAAAACTTCGTATGTCATAAATGAAGGATTGAATACATTTGCTGCCTAGCAAGTTTAATCTTTAAAGGGTTGAAACTATGCCAAAGAGCTACAGTATAAGGAAGATTTGAATATAATTATAATAAATGATTTCCTTAAAGTATGTGGAATTATTCATTCATTAAATATGCTGAACATAATGTAATTTCTTCTGACAGAACAGGATCAACACGAATAGTAAATCATTACTAGTCATGCAGACAGCGGAGTTGGCAGAGAACACAGCATTGGCTATGGTGCTGGGACTTCATTTCCTTTTCAGAAAAACCGTTTTTTTTTTTTTTTTTTTTTGCGGTACTGGGGATCGAACTCAGGACCCTGCGCTTGCTAGGCAAGCGCTTATTCCACTGAGCTATATCCCCAGCCCCTTCATTTCCTTTTTAAAGCACCTTAGAAATTGTGTGTGTGTGTGTGTGTGTGTGTGTGTGTGTGTACATGTAAGTATATAATGACAAAACCTATATATTTTTGTGGGAAGGAAGGAGTTGTTTCCCTTTTTCTCTTTAACCGGAGCAGCAGCATACAGGGTGGCATGACACAGCTGCCTGACTACAAAGGATGAAGTTGCCTCATACCAAGTGGTTTCCTAAAAACTTGCCATGATATTTGAAAACCCCATTTCTGATTTCTCAAATACCAATAAAGAACCTCAGGCACCTCTTGTCAGCTTGCACTAATTCTCCAAAAAGTGTTTTACAAAGTATATGGGGTTTTAATGTCAGGCCTGGACATTAATGCCAGGTACCATTTACATTTACTAATTGTGACACTTTCAGACAGGCAAGTTACTCTCATCTAGGAACTTAAAAGATGTGGTGGCTGGGTCTCCCAGTGAGACAATGAATAAAAACTACCTACTAATTGGGAAAAGCTGTTAACAACCCCGCCCCCAACAAAACATTCGCACATAAGATATAAAAGAATTTCCCACAATTTAAAACCCTTCCCAGTGTCAAGGCAGACTATTTTTCTTTATTATCAGATAATGATGGCAATTATGCAAATATGTGAGGCTATATAATCTTCTTCAAAGCTCTCTTTAATATCTGCATTGAAATAAAACTGCAGGCACAAACAGTAGTAAAAATTGCATCTTTTAAATTATAGTGAATTTGAAAGCTCTGTATAAGGCCCTCTGACAGTTTATTTTTCATGAAATCTGTTTTCACAAATGAGAGGTTTTAGTACCTAAGAAAAAAATAAGGCAAGCAAGCAAGCAAGCATTACCAAAGCAACACTACGGGACAAAACACGGTAAAAATACACACAGTCTCCCACTCCATTTCATCTAAAACTTTACTTGTCCACATAGTAACTAATTTAACTAATTTAAGGTTTTTGGTGTCAAACCTAATTTGGCACTAAAGTAAATTTTTACGTGGGAACCGAAATGATTTAATCAGTTAGAAACAATTACTATTTTGTTTAATGAAAACTAAATGAAACCATCGCAGTCTACATCCAAAAGGAACTTTAAGAACTGTACGGTTAACGTCCTACAATAGGCTTTGAAAACTGCAGATTCACCAAGAGCTTAAATTAATGCAAGTTTGTGCAAACAGTTCTGCCTAAATTAGGAAAACTTAAGTTTACTGCTTGTTAGTGTATGCCTTCTGACCACGGTGCCCAGCTACACTGTACAACTCAGAAGTGTAAAACTGCACGGTATTTTTAGTGATTTTCATCAGTTACACATGGCCTTTGAAAGCCCACAGTATAAAATTTCTAGTGCATCTTCTACAAATATACATGGTTCAGTCAACTGAATTTTTAAATTGAAGAGTGTACTTTAAAAACAATTTATTCCTGAAGTTCACTAAGTACAAATCTGCCATGCTGCTTTGAAGCAGTTATCCATGAAACTTACGGCTCTATGATTTTGAGGGAATTGGAGGATTTACCATCTTGAACCCAGTTAGGGAATTAAAGTGATTCGCAAGGAATAGTCTTCGGATAAACAGCACCATCACCTGAAACCTTAAAGAAATGCAGACTCTTGGGCCCTATTCCAGGGCTATGAAAGCACACTCGAGTACGAAGCCCAAAAGTCCATGTTTAACTAGACCTCTGTGTGATCCTGATGTAAACTAAATTTAAGAACCTCTGGTTTAGTTCATCAGGGAAGGAAGCAAAGTGGAGTTTTAGGGCAGAAACAGTCCAGACAGAAGTATACATTTCTCTGGAGCATATTTTTGGAGATTTAGCTCTTAGAAATGTGCACATAGAAAATGAATACAAGTTCTGGGCGTGGTGGGACCCACCTATAATCCCAGTACTCAGGAGGCTGAGGCAGGAAGATCATTGCAAGTTCCAGACTAGCCTGGACTACAAAGTGAGCTCAAAGCCAGCCTGAACTACAAACAAACAAACAAATAAAACGCTCTAGTCATAGGCACATCTACATAACAGAATATTGGGTAGACTGTTACATATAGCATGTGTATAATATAAAGTACAGAAAATTATGTACTCACACTGGCATCCTTTTATGGTAGTTAAAAGTATGTAATAGTAGTATTAGTTACACATTAAAAATTTTATAGCTGTATGTTTTCAGCTCACTTTCACTTTTAGAATAAACTTTATCACTAACACTATGAAGAAATCATACTAGGAATTATCCTATTTTATAGATAGGAAAATTGAGGCTTAATTGAGGTAAGTGTTTTTTTAAAAGTACACCTAGCTAATAAGTAGCTGGAGTTGAAATGCAAGATTTCTAAGGTCGGGCTGGAGGTACAGCTCAGTGGGGTAAGTGCTTGCCGCTGAGCACTAGGGCCCTGAGTTCGATCCCCGGTCCCGGAAAAAAAAAAAAAAAAAAAAAAAAAAGATTTCTAAGGTCAAGAGCACGATTTTGCCCTATATCATACAGTATCATATTATCATTAATTTTTATAGAATTAAAAAGAAGCATTATAATGACAATAAAATATTCAAAGATATTTTTATTTTAAACTAGAAAATCAACAGACACACATTATTAATTTTTTTCGTAAACACCTGGCCTTTGAATTTAGCAGGGAGCCTGTGGATAATTATTTTTGGATGAGCACAAATCTCCACATTCCTTCATTGTATATCCTGAATACAACAAAGACTAACAAACCGGCTGATGGTCCGAAAGAACAAGTGCAGTATAAATAAATGCTTAGGAAATATACAGACAGTCACTGAAAAACAGGTCTAAATGTCAGGCTATTTTTGTAATACATTAGACATTCTACTCCATTATCATCTCAATGCTTTAAAGAAATCGTAGCTTTTGAAAATACACTATGATACAAAGGTCTAGCAAGAAACACATTTGGCAACTAGCTGACTCAAGAGAACTGATCTAGTTAATCTTTAAAAAAAAAACAGTAATATATCCATTTTCTCTGGTTCTTAAATTTCTTCTCCCAGAAATAACCTGCTTAAGGTTTAATGATTTTCTATTTTCCTCTGTAAAGGTGACAGAGATTATTAAAATGATTACTGGGCTGGGGATATAGCTCAGTGGAACAAGCGCCTGCCTAGCAAGCACAGGGTCCTGAGTTCGATCCCCAGTACCGCCAAAAAAAAAAAAAAAAAAAAAAAAAAAAAAAAAAAAAAAAAAAAAACAACAATTACTGAACCTAATCTAAAGTTCACTTTTTTATTATGGCCCACTGTGGATACTGCAATGGAAATAATGTTTAAGAGATATCTTTTGCAACATTTTTTGAGATTTTTATAATGTAAGTTAATTGGTATTTAGAACTACATAGAATATACTCTTTTGTTCAAAATTTGGAAACATGGCTGAGGATAGGGATCAGGGCTAACGCATCTGCCTAACATACATAAGAGTCCCATCATTATCAAATAAATAAATAAGTAAATAAGAGAGCTGGATGTATGAGCAAAATTTACACACCGCAGTAGGGTTTACCTTCAAGTTCTTCCTAATTTTACTACAATATTCAAATAGCTTTTTTCTTAGGCAAGAGGAATAAAAAAAAATGAGACATGTTTCTAAATGTCCATCAGCAAAAGATTTATTAAATAAAAATGAAGATATATTCATCCAATAGAATACACATTATGCTACTCTTTAGTACTAAGATGGATGACTTTTGAGATAGCACAAGACAAAACAAGATGCAGGATAGCACATTTACCTTCTGTAAGGAGAGAGCCTCGAAAAATATATAATTGTTTGCATATATTGAGATGAACTCTAGACTAATACCTAAGAAACTAGTTATACTGAATGCGTCCAGGGAAGGGAAATGGGTACTTAGAAGAGAGGTAAAAGGAAAGATTTTCTCTGAATTATCTTTGCTTTTGACTTATGTACTACGTCCAACAAGGAAAAAAAGATCTTCTTTTGATATTCTCTATGTTGTATGGCTAACTTATAACTTTCTAAACTTAATACTTCTTTCCTGGCATTATATTATAAATATATAATAACGTATCTTCAAATCAGATCAATACTCATTTAGAAATAGGTGCCGAAGCTACCTGACTTCTCTGCTTTTATTTATGACTGCCTTAAAGGAACATTACAATGAGATGGCCCGAAGATTCCAAAACTGTTAAATGGAAAGAAATGCATAGAGCAGATCTCTATAGACTTAAAAATGCTTCCTAAAGAGACCAAGATCCCGGTTCCTCAAAAAAAAAAAAAAAGAGATCAAAAAAGCAATTTAGTGTTCTTGCTAATATTTTTTCTTATTAAGTCTTCAGTATATGTGATGGCCAAAGTGTACACTTAAGTCTTTAATGTGCTGTGTACATGTACTAACTTCCCATGACAAATGTTATCATTATGTACAGCAAACATGAACTAATAAAGAGAACCTTATCTTTTAGAGTTAAGGATTTATATCATGTTTAATATTCACATTCTAAATGATTATTAAGGCTTAGTACTTCACAATACAAATATTTGGATATACATATATATTTTATAACATTTAACAGAATGTACATCAGTATACTCTTCTTCATGAAGAGAAAAACAACAATCAAACTAACAAAAAATTCACATTCCTACCTTCAAAAATCTGTCACTGGTCAGTAGTGCAATTTGCTTTGCTGAAGCTTGTCTTTCCACGTACCTAAAAGTTTTACATTCCAGACACAAAAGAAGAATATTAAGCATACTATGTATATGCATATATTGGGAAAAATAACTACCTAGATTGGTGGCTACTTTTTTTTTCCACTTCTTTCTCAAAAATAAACTCAAGGTGATAGTACTGGGTTAATGGTAACTCTCAGCTTCTTATATCATCTGTACATAACAGTTTAATTATAAACAAAGGCCATATATCTCAGAAAAAACCTGTTATTTCTAAAATAACTGGAGAACTTGCAAATTATGTCCCTTTGTAAAAATATTTCCTTTGTGGCAAATTTTAAACAAAACCACACCATTAAAAATAAACAATAGTTTTATATTGCCAAAAATAAAATTTAGAAAATGATCCCATTCTTCATTTCAAAAACTAATGGATCTAAAGTCCTTTATTCTGCAAATGCTAGTATGTGTTAATTATGCCCTTTTTTGTTGTTGTTACCTCCTAAATGATGGAAGACGTCGCATATTTTCACATTGGTTAACTGATAAAAAATTGATTCTTCTCTTGGCTTCTGGGAGACTGCAGCACAGAACACTTAAGGGCTGGGAATAAAAATGCTCTAACAGAGAAAGCTGAAAGAAAAATGATATTAAATATATTTTCGCAGTAATTATTTTTCTCATATTTGCTCAATTTTAAGGCTTCTTTAAAAGAGCAAAAGTATTTATGGCATTAATAATGTATTTAATAATGTCACAAGAATACTCTAAGCAACACATAAATGGCTATGTACCTTTAATATTTCTAAGGCTCCAATTTTTTTTTAATTTTTTATTTTATTTTATTTTTTTTTAGGGCTCCAATTTTGAAGACAAAGTCAAAACAGCAATCTCAGAAAAAAAAACTAACAAATATTAGCTATTTGCAGAAGCAACTCAATGACTAAGTTGGTTCTTTGAAAGATTAAATAAAACAGAGAAACCTTTGGCCAACCTTACTAAAAAAAGGAAAGAAATGATTCAAAGCCATGGAGTTAGGAATGAAAAGGGTGAAATCACAATGGATCCTGACTAAATCCAAAAGATCATCAGTAGCTACTTTGAGAATCTGTACTCTAATGAGATGGAAAACTCAGAAGAAATGGATAGCAATCTAGACATATATGAATTACCAAAATCAGACCAAGATAATTCTGAAAAATTTGATAAGTCAATGAAATTAAAGAAGTAATAATAAAAAATGTACCAACAAAAAAAGCCCAGGTCCTGATGGATTCACTGCTGAACTCTACAAGAACTTCAAAGGAAATCTAGGCCACTCCTCAAACTCTTTAATGAAATTGAAAAGGAAGCAATTCTCCCAAACATATTCCTGGAAGCAACCACAACCCTCATACCAAAACCAAAGAAAGGTCCACCTAATGAAGAGGGCTACAAGCCGACAGTCTCCTTAATGAACGCAGATGGTACAATCCTCAATAAGGTACTCACAGAAGAATGCAGCAAATCATCCAGCAGGACGAATCCCAGGGAAGCAGGGATGGTTCAACACACACAAATCAATACATGTAATATATGTTAACAGACCTAAGCACAAAACATACATGATCATCTCAATAGATGCAGAAAAAGCTTTTAACAAAGTCCAATACCCATTTGTGATAAAAACCCTAAAGAAAAGTGCAACGGAAGGTCTTTGATCTCAATCTGACAAAAGCCACCTATGACAAATAAACAACCAACATCACACTACATGGACAAAACTGAAAGCTTTCCCTCTAAAATCAGGAGCAAGAGAAGGATGCCCACTATCACCACTCCTGTTCAGTATAGTTCTGGAAACATTAGCCAGAGCAATTAGATGAGACAAAGAAATAGAACTAATATAGTGAAAATGGCTATACTTCCAAAAGAGCTAGACAGATTAATTACAATCCAAATCAAAATACAGACAGCATACCTCACAGAACTAGAGAAAAAAATCCTAAAATTAATATAGAACCAGAAGAGGTCTAGAATAGCAAAAGCAATTCTGGGCAACAAGGGCAAAGAAGAGGAAATCACAATCTCTGACTACAAATTATACTACGAAGCTGCTGTGATAAAAACAGCATGTAAAAACAAACAAACAAACAAACAAATCCAGTATTGTACTGGCAAATGAATCAATCAATCAGACCTGAGGATCAATGCAACAGAATACAAGATTCAGAAATAACTCTAAAAACATTCAGCTCCTTTATCTTTCACGAAGGGGGCAAACATCTTCACCAAAAGAAAGATAGCCTGTTTAATAAATTATGCTGGGAAAACTGGCTTTCCATATACCAAAGATTAAACCTAGACCCACATCTCTCACCATGCACTAAGCTAAAATTGAAATGGATTAAAGATCTAACTATAATAACAGAAACAGTCTGCTGCAAGACAGAACAGGCAAAACTCTTGAAGATATAGGTGTAGGCAAAGACTTTATGGCCAAAATCCTGATGGCTTGGGGAAATATCACAAACAATCAACAACTGGCATCATATCATATTTAAAAGCATTTGCAAAACAAAAGAAATCACCGACAGCGTTAAGAGAACCCACAGAATGGGAAAAAAACTTTTTATCAGCTACTCCTCAAAGGACTAACATCTAGAATATATAAAGAACTAAAAAAAACCCAGAGCCCCCTAAATTTAAAAACTGGATCTGAAAAGGACATCTGAAATAAAAAGACAGTTGTCAAATGAAGAAGTACAAATAGCAAATAAATAAATAAATATATGAAAAAATGTTCAACATTACTGGTCTTTTGAGAAATGCAAATTAAAAGAACACAGATTCCATCACACTCCAGGAAGAATGGCTACCATCAAGAAATCAATAATAAACACTGGTGACACTGTGGGGAAAAAAGCAACCCTCCTTTGTGGTTGGTGGGAATATAAATTGGTACAAGCACTATGGAAGTCAGCATGGAGATTCCTCAAAAGACTAAAACTAGAGGTTCCATTTGACCTCACTGTTCCCCTTGTATCTTCTGGAAAGATTTACAAGCATCATATCACAGTGATATTTGCATACCCATTTTTATTTTTATTTTTTGACTTTTTGAGACAGGGTCTTGCTATGCAGTTTAGGCTGGCCTTGAGCTCACTCTGTAGCCCACACTGGTCTCAAACTCACAATGATCCTTCTGCCTCAGCCTCCGGAGCACTGGGATTGCAGGCGTGCGCCACCACACCTGGCTACACCCCCATTTTTATAGCAGCATTATAACAGCCAGATCCTGGAAACGACCCACATGCCCATCAATAGAAGAATGGATTAAAAAAATGTGGCATTTATATACCATAGAGTACTACTCTGTCATAAAGATAAATTTGAGTAATTTGTAGGCCAATGATGTACCATAAGGTGATAATTTTAAGTGACATTAACCAGGCATCATTTAGGGAAATAACTATCACATCATTTCTCTTGTGCGAGAAACCAAAAGGTTAAATAAGGAGCAAAATGGAGAATAGGAACGGAACTAGGAAGAACATGTTCAAATCAAAGCGGAAGAGAAAGTAGAGAAGGGAAGGGACAAGGGAAAAAACAGAGTGGAAGAAAAATATGGAAATAAAGCTTTTTAAATGTGGAGGGGAAGAAGGGTTGAAGGGAGGGGGATGGGAAAAATAGAATTAAGACATATTATGCACAAATCTAAATTCCCTCTGATGAATGTGATCATTATATATGGCAAGTATGTGCTAGTTTGAAAAAAATCACTGAAACAAAAACTGACGTAAGGAAAATGTAAACATTATGTACTGCAAACACATACAAATGGGGGGGTCAAGAGATGGGTGGAGGGGAGGAAGAGAAGGGACAGGGGGTGACAAAGGGAATTAAGACGTGGTATGTTCATGTACCAACTTCACACAAAGAAGGTAAACACCACAAACATGCTGACACAAAATACACATTAATAAGACAATGCCAACACTTAATAAAATGCCTAGCACGGAACAATTGCTTACAAATTATCCGGATCCCTACAGTCATCTAATTTGATCCCCTTATTTTATAGATGAGAAAACTGATAAACAGAGATTAACTTCATTACCATTCTCTTCTTTACTCACTTCCCTAAGGTACAGTGTCTGAAGCGACAGTTTGTATTTCCTGAAACTCTTTTCCCTTGACTTTCGTGCCACCCCACTTTCTTGGGTTTCCTTGACTGTAGTTACCTTTCCTATTGCTGAGTCTTCTCAGTCACAGGGTTTCACGTTACCCTTTCCTTACCCGCTCCGAGTGACCCTTCATTCTCATCACAGGACTTTACCCATCATCGCCTTTTAATGGTAAACACTCAGTATTTCTGTTTCTAATCTTCCTAGGCATCAAACTTGTCCATACACAACGCTCTTAAATCAATCACATGCACAAAAAAACTTAACATTTTTCTCCTAACAAAGTTGCCATTTACTCTGTATTAACATGTACAATAAATGGTACTAACCTAACTCATCTGCTAAACTAGAGCCTGTGCGTTGCCTTGCTCCTCTCTTATACATCCTATCATCTCCTTAGTCACTGGGCTCTGTTCATTTTATCTTCTCAAATTTGCTCCTCTTTTCTGGTTCCACTCTTACTATCTCCGTTTAGCTCTTTGTCATGTCTTGTCTAGTCAATAGCTTTCTACCACTACAGATTTCCCTTCTACTGCTGCCTTTGCAGGGAATGCTCTTCTCATGTTGACCTGTGTCGATCCTATTAGGCTATGACTCCATTCTGCTGTGGAACTTCAAGGCATGTTTCTTCCTTAGTACTGACTATTTAGACATGTAATTGTGGGTTCATTCTTCGGCCTCTTTCACTAGATAATGAGCAATTCGAAGTAGAGATTTCTTCTGTCCATCCACAGCTCAGCATAGTACTTAGCTCACTGTAGACTCTTGACTAATATTTATGACTAAATGAATAAGTGAAGAAATTTAGTAGACTATTCTGTCTTGGTATTATTTAATATATTTTTAAAGTTCTGATTTGAAATATTTTTTTAAAATCAATGTTGAAAATGGGAACATATATTACCCATTAATAAAAACATTATAGTATTTTATATGGAGGAAAAATACCTAAGAGAAATAATTTATAATCTTAAAAGCACTTTACAAAGGTAAGTATTATCCTATTACACTTTTGAACTAAACGTTACCATATACAGGTCTTAGTAAACTTGACAAAAACCACATGTTCACAATGACTAAACCTTTGCTAAGATAATTTAAGTAGTTGACAAAAAAGGGCAATAATATTAACCTTTAAACATCCAGAGAATGGGGGTCTTCTTTTGTGTTAGTGCAAATGTTTAAGTTAAATTTAAGAATTAGCTTCTGATAATTCATGAAACCCTAATGAAAATGTTTCCTGATATCAGAATAAATGTAAACACGTACGCACACACATAAACATAGATATGTGCAGAGGTCATCAAATTCTAGCATATAACTTATTTTTGTATGTCCCAGGAACTAAGAATAGGTTTTATTTCACATCTTTAAAAGGATACTGAAGGAAAAGCAGCAGTAACAGCGATCACACACGGCATGTAAAACTACAAATGTTTACTCCTTACGTGTTACAGAAGTTTCCTGACCACTTATATATGGTGTTTCTAAGGCAGAAAGATCACAAGCTCTTCTTAAGTTCTTAAAGTCCTTCCAGCCCACCCTCAAAATGTTTAAGAGACACTACCAGAGAGCTCTTTCTTAATATTGTTATTCTAATGTACCCCTTACATTTTTGCTGCAAAGTAATGGTAGAACCTTGATAAAATAATTGAATTCTCTAAACTTAGATTTTGTCACTTAAAATGACTTAGCACAGTTAAGTCTGAAAAAACACTGAAGTTATTTAGAATCAGCCTGTGAATTTTCAAACACACTAATGTCTTCTTACCTGAAGTCCTTTTACAAAGTTTTGAATTGAGAAATCATGATATAAAAAGATGTTGGTTAGAACTTGTAACACTTTCTCACTTATTTTAAAGGGAAACTGAGTTGTAAGAAGTAGCTGAAAGAGATTTAGGGTGGGGAGGTAGACATTCTTTGTTACTCTTGACTATTCATAAACACTAAATATAAATAATGAGATGAAGAATGGAACCATGACAAACGTGAAATATGAAAGTAATAGCTAGTTTTTCATAGGTCAAGTATCAACCAAAATTTTAACTGAATTTATTCTGCAGTAACAACAAAAAGAAGCAATTCAAACTATATCCTCAGAACCAAGATGCCCACCATCCTCCATCTAATTTCTAATTTTTAAAAACATTGCCTATAAACTATATAAAATTCTTTTTCTCATATCAGAAGCCACTAATGAAGGTGTAGCTTTTGATAATACTTGCTATTAAGATTTCTTTTTCATCCCTACTGAGTCAAATTAATGAATAACAGATTGTGTACTTAGTTGAAAGAGAAACACAAAATAATTTTTGTTTTAAAAACTCAGAATAAGTAAATTTAAATTATTTTGTCAATTTTCAATGGTTTACAGTAATGTTCTATACCTGAAAAATGAAAGTCATACAATCCCCTTGCACCAGGGGTGGGGGGTGGGGACAAAACCCAGAAAGCACTGAACTACACCCTTACACTTTGTAAAAGAATTCTATTTTGAGAAAAAGTCTCATTAAGTTGCCCAGCTTGTCCCTGAACTTGTGATTCTCCTGCCTCAGCCTCTCCAGGAGTTGATATTACAGGCGGTGGTACCACACCTGGCTCATACTAGGCTTCTTGTAAAGAAAAAAAAGCATAAAGACAGAAGGCAATGAAACTTGATTAACACCATAAAAAGTTAAATATAGGTTAAACAATTTTAAGGGTCAATAGAGCAGGTGAATATCATTTATGGAAAAAGTGTACAAATGGTTAATAAATAAGTAAATAGGTTGCCATAGTTTTATCTTATACAATCAACATAAATACAGTTTAGGGCAAGGGATATAGCTCAGTGGCACAGCACCTGCCTGTTAAGTGCAAGTGCAGAGTTCGATTCCCAGTACCAAAAAAACCAAACGATTCAAAGAGTATAGCAAAAATACGTGGAAATTCAACCCTAAATCTGTGGAAGTTCAACATATTTTGCCAGGCAAAGTGGCTCACATCTGTAATCCCAGGTACCTGGGAAGCTGAGGTAGGAGGATTACAACTTTGAGGGCAACTTGGACAACTTCATGAGTTCCTGTTCTCAAAATGAAATAAAGGAAGGACGGATGGACGGACTGGTGGACTGGGGATCTAGCTCAGTGGTACAGCATCCCTTAAGTTCAATTCCCAATACCACCCCCATAAAAAAAGAATTGTATTTTTTAAAGATGGACACATAGTAAATAAGATCTGAGAAATGTTTAGTATTTGTCAAGAGCAGCACAACAGTTACGAAAGATTTCATTACAAACTTCAAATCATTTTACATATAATTTAACATCAAAATACACTGATATTGTTACTAGGAAGTCTATAAATTCTGTAAAAATTTATTTTAAAAGTCTTTAATTTTCCACTGAGTAATAAAAGATACAAATACATCAATATAATAATTCTTTTTATGAAGCTTGTACTTTATCTGAAGAGGTAACTCTATACAAAATCACCATAACATGGTAATTGTTACATAAAAATATTAAAATATGTAAAGAAATACAGTTATAATACTCTGAGAAATAGAGGTTCATTATTAACATTTCTATGTAAAAAAAAAAAAGGCGTGAGATAAAAAAAAAAAAAAATTTCTATGTATGCTCTATTCGCGGCAGTTTGATCTTCATCCTGGCAGCACCTTTTCTGTTTACCTTGTCAAGGACGGTGCTCAGGTGCTCTTTGCAAGACAAGGACTGGAACAGTTCTATACACAACAGAGAAGACACCGCGTGAGGAAGCAGGCGGTGGATGATGATAGGAGATGTGGCGATCCCAAACACCAGTACGAGAGGAAATTCATGTAGGTGTTGACTAGTTTTCAAAAGATACAGAAGGTGAAATTTCTTTAGCATTAGCAAATATGTTTCAGTACATAGTTCAAGATATGACCAGCTTTATTTTAATGTCTACTGTATAAGACTGCTAATGAGCATCACTCCAAAATGCAGCACTAAGTCATTCATTTTCTAGTTAAAGTAATCGAACTCTGTTATTTCTTGTTCTGGTTTTGAAATCAATTTATTAATGTATTGTTTTTCCCAATTTTACTTAATCACAGATTTTTAATGTAACTTTTTTTTTTTTTGTCTTTTTGAGACAGCGTCTTGCTATGTAGTTCAGGCTGGTCTTGAGCTCACCCCGTAGCCCAGGCTGGTCTCGAACTTGCCACGATCCTCCTGCCTCAGCCTTCCGAGTGCTGGGATTATAGGTGTGCACCACTACTCCAGGCTTTAGTTTATTAATGTATCCTTAAAAAAATTTTTTTTAACAGCAGTAGGGATTGAACGCAGGGCTTCTGCACTGAGCTACATCTCGTGAGAAAGGTACAGTAATCTTTTCTGTCAAAGGGGATATTTAGGGTACATCTATCTTATACAAATCTCTATTTTTCTGTAAAATCCTATTTTTACAAAACGTACTTGAGGTTTCACCATTCCTTAGAAAGACACCTTAAGACAAAGGGCCACACACCAGTCTACCTGTCTTAAATTTTGTACGTAACGAAGAGATTCCTAAGCCACAGGATCTGTTCTGCTCAGCAACTAGGACAATTTAAGAACTAGCCAACTGAGAGGCTACGCCCCTACCAAGAGAGCATGGCATAGTGATAACAGGGTAACAGAGCAGGAGGTAAGAACTCAGCAGACTGCGTGTCTGTTGGCTGGCTTTGTTTAGATCAGCCACGCACCCTTCTGCAGAAGTAAAGCCTTGCCAAGATACTTCCAAGGTATGTTTCCTTATTCTGTTTGCAACGCCAGACCTTCCTTAGTTTTTATTTTGAGACAGTGTCTGCTTAAGTCAGTAAGTTGCCCATACTAGGTTCCAACTTGCGACCCTCCTGCCTCAGCCTCCCAGAGTACTGGATTACATGGTATATCATGTCTAGCTGTATCCTTTCATTTTATGAACAGGAATAGCGATTCTGAAAGATCAAGTGCATTCCTTAAGGGCATTCAATCTCAACTGTTCTAAAATGTGTTAGATATCGTTCAATTAACTTCTCATCCAAAGTCTGACCTACAGTATTCCTCAAAATTGGCCATCCAATCGATGCTTTCAGTTTAGCAACATGAAGCTCATTAATTTTCAGAGGAATGTATTCTATTTTATAGTCTTTTGTGATAGACACTGTTATCTAGCCATAATAGCCGAGAGTTAGAAAACTGCTTACACATACGTAAAACATTCATGTGTGTATGTGATAGAGACAGAGAGAGAGAAAGAGACAGACAGGCAAACAGGTAGAGACAGATAGACAGGGTGTCTCTACATTGCTCAATTACCTAGGCTGGGCTTGAACTGTGATGCTTCTACTTTGGCTTCTCCTAGTAGTGGGATTATACGCATGTGCTATTATATCCAGTCATGTCTTTTTAATGTGCATCATTAAAAGATGCTACAGCCCTTCTTGTATTCTTATCCCAAGTACATTAAACACAAAGATTTCTATTATAGAATAAAACAGTGTTATTTCTGAGGGCCATTGCAAGTCAGAGTCCTCTATCTGGGCTGGTGAGGTTTTCCTGTTCTTTTTGTTTAAGTGTTCCAGCTGTTAGCAGTTCTACCTTCGTAGGTGTAAAGCACCTGGGTTCTCTTACTGTTTTAAGTTCTTTTAATTTTTGACAGTTAAAGTTGTCCCAAATCTTAGCTCCTAGAAATACAGGGTTTTTTGTTTTTTCTTTCGTTTTGTCACGTACACTGTACTAGCCACTTTCCCAATGCAGTAAGCAGTTCAGTGTTAGCATTAAGACAAGCCCTAGCACAGGCAGAGCCTGGGGATGTGGCTCTGTTGTAGGGCTTGGCTATCGTTCACGAGGCCTTGGGTTCCATTCCCAGCATGGACCCCTTTAAAAAAAAACCACTTAAGAAAAGTCTTAGGATGTAGAACTGTGAGTGAGTTGATGCGGGAAAACAACCTACATTTTCAAAGTAAGAATTTTTAGTATGTTAGTAAATTATAATTCAACATAGCTTTAAGCAACTGTAGCCATTATTAAGAAGGCAAATTGACATACAGAAGATGCCAAGACACATTCAGTATATTCCAAAGGTAATACCACAGGAAATGCATTTGATATGATTTTAAAATACCATTATTTTAATTCGGACTCCAATGGGATCCTGGAAGATCCAATGATGTTGTGAAAGTAGTTTCTCACTAACAATACTGTAGAAACATGATGTTATTTAGAAAATACTCTTGGTAAGTAAAGCTATATACAATCTTGAGCCTCTTTTGTATCAAAAAATAAGGCCTGATAAAAGTATCTCAACCTGTAACAGTTTACTCATTTAATGTGCAGTAAGAGACAGACAACCTTGATGAGATAAACTAGATTTTACAGTGCATTAGCATGCTCATTAAAAACAGACTGATGCTCTGGGAAGCAAGGACTCTAAGCTCAAGTCCAGGAAGCCTGTGGAACTTAGTGGCACCTTGTCTCAAAACAGAAGAAAGGGGCCGCGAAGGTAGCTCTGTGGGAAGGCCCTGAGCTCCATCTCCAGTACCAGGTGGTGGGGAGCTGGGGGTGGCGGTGGGAAGCAAGGAACAGGCTCTTGAGTAAAAAGCAAATAAAAATCTGATAGGAGGTCTTTGAATATTCAATTATAAAGGACTTACAACAGTTTGAATCCCATGAAATTTGCCTTAAAATGATTATATTTTTTAAGTGAAAAGTAATGTTTTCTTAACATAAAAAAAGAATTTTGCATAAAAGCCAAGTGACACACCATATACCTGGTGATAGTTATGAAGTCTTGAAGTACTTTTGTGGTGAAGCTTTCCATGTCCTTTAATATAAGCACAACAGGAGGAGACTGCCATTGACTAGAAGTAGTCCTCACTTTGCTTGGCATTTTTGAATCTGTCTTCTTTGAAGTCATTATGGAAAGGAGGAGTTAAAAGTAAGACTCACCACCAAATAAAACTATAATGCTATACATATTGATTTATTTCCCTTTATATTTCACAATGACAGTTTTTCTTTTTATTCTTCTGCATAATAAGAGGAATCCACTCCAACAGTTACTAGTGGAATCTTTCTGTGTCAGACATGGGAATAGTAACAAGAAAAAGGTTCAGTAAAATCTGTAACTCATGAAATACTTAATATTTTCTGCTGAGAAAATGACAAGACACAGGAAGAAAGAATTTTCTACAAAACTTAATTTTCTGTTGGTAAAAAGTATTTTTAATTAAAAAATGTAACAAACATGTTACCTGCTGCTCTGCTACTGTGACGTTCAGGCTTGAAAGGGACCCTTCCTATCATCTGGGTCAATCTAGGTAACTAGAGGTAGTGTTTGATTTCTACAAAATCTGAACTTGTTGATCAAATCAAGGTATTTTAGTAAGCATCAGACCTAGTTTGGTCTCTGTATAAAGGAAAAGAAAACCTCACTATGTTGACTTCAGCAAAAACATTGATTGGAAAATGTCACCACAGCATTTTCTGCCCATGCTATCTATTTATGCAGCATTATAAATTATGGTTGTAGTTTTACAGTACAGTTACACAGGAATCATCCATTTTCATCAAACTGTCAGAGTAACAGTTAACTCTAGGCATTTACTTGTCAGATATATTTTACTTGAAGAGCTGATTCCGTAAGAACTCTTAAGAATGGAATGCCACAGACTAAGCTGACAGTGGGATCTGGTTCTACTGGTCAAAAGCAAATGTTGAAGAACTTAAGAGATACTGTATTATAGTTGTTACTAGAGACAGAATCTAAAACAGACCAAACTCCTGATACTTTCTGTCACTAGATGATATTCCCCGACAAATACAATGTCAATGTAAGAACCTAAACCCTTATCAGGAATTAGGCTGCATACTAATAAAAGAATATTTTTAGATTCTAGTGACCTTAGAAAAAAGTATCATTAAATAGATATCTAGTGGGTAATAAACATACACTTTATCAGAACAAAAAAACTCACTAATTAATTCCTAGTCCCTTATGCCAATTTTCTAGAAGAAAATCCTCAGTTTACCTGTGTGACAGTCATATACCAATTGGAAAGTGAGTCCATTGAACAATGTGTCTTTTTCTGGGTGACCTCAACGTTTTCCCCATCTTTGGGTTTTCTATCTACAGAGCAGTCCATTAACTGTGAGACCAACTTTTGCAAAAAATGCTTCATATCTGCAGAATATAAAAAGAAAGTCTTATCTCCTAAGACAAAATTGAAGTCCTTGAAACTTCTTGAACAGTTTATATGACATTAGTTGGGTAGAATGTATTTTTCTATTATTTATCATCAATATAATTAAAGTAACATTTAACATTACTAGTAAGGCTCATTAATACCTTTTCCCTAATATTTAAATTTCATTCACTCATATTGACTAGATCAAGTATTATCTATAATGAAAGGAAATATAAACATGGAAACTATAAATACATTTTTTTGTTTTTGATTTTGTTTTTTCAGGCAGGGTAGCCCAGGCACTTTGAACTCACAGTGAACCTCCTGCTTCAGCCTCCCAAGTGCTGGGATTATAGGCATGCACCACCATGTCTGGCAATTTTTTAAGACATATGCACTTAAATTACATTAGACAAGAAAAGGATTTCAAGGTCTCTAAAAAAATCATCAAAAATGTTACTTACATAAATTATCTTACTGATCACAACTCTTCATTATCATTTTTAAAGATGTCTTAGGGCTTTTACTTAATTTTAATCAGTTTATGAATATGAAAGTAATATAAACACACAAAAGCCTGCTATCAGTCCAAATCCAAACAAATAATACTAATATTAGTTACACATTTTTTATGATTTGAAGGCTTCAGATATTCAAGATTGGCTCTGCCAACTATTTTTTCCACAGCAGACTTTCAAAGTAAGAAAATAAATAAGATGGCTTATGGTCATAAATATGAACCCACAGAGTTTAATCTCTGTTTGGTTAAATAAGAGCTCACTGTTCTTAGCTTCCTATTTCAAATCCTGTATGTATGGGATAATATAAACATCAAATCTTTGTAAGTACTAAAGTTTCATTGGGTTAGGAACACAGCTTGCAAAATGCACGGCCTACTCCTGGCAGCGATGTGGCAGGAATGCACCCAGAATAAAGGAAGCAACACTTAGCAACAGTCAAGACCATTCTGGGGCCACTAGCCCTCAGCCTGCCGAATACACAGCACTGTGCTCTTGCCAACTAAGAAGCTGAGAGAGACAGACAGATTAGGGGTCAGAATTATTCTGCAACATTTTTCCAATGTAATTAGAACATTTATATTTTACCTGGACAATCTTTAGCTTGCAAAGAGACTACATATGGTGTGATATTACTCTGAAGGGCCTCTGTTAGACTTCTGAATATTAAATCATGATCTGTGACATTCACACCTATGGTATAACACACCAATATTACATCACTATTTTTATGAAGAACTTAACAAAAGATATTTAACATAGCAAGTAAACTACTAAATATTTTTAAAAATATGATTTGTAGCAGAAATCAAGATAACATACTGCATACATGAAGAGATACCCATTAATAATAGTTTATCTAAAGGTACAAGCTATACTGATGCTACTATGGTTTGATCCTGTATGCCCTGCGAAGTGCTCTGTGTTAGAGGCTCGGTCCATCGCCTGCGGCACTTACTGGAGGGTAATAAACGCTGCAGGTGGGACCCAGTGGAAGTCAGACCGCTGGGGGGATACTCTTGAAGGGGATGCGGGGACCCTGGGCCCTTCATGGCTTTCTTTGCTCCCTGGCTGCCCTAAGGCAAGTAGTTTTGCTCCACCATATATACTCTGCCTGGATATACTGCCTCCGAAAGCTAACAAGTCAGCTGACCAAGAACTGAAACTGCCGTGAGTGAAAATAAATGTTTTCTTCTTAGAAACTGCACAGTGTAAGCATTCTGCCATAGCACCAGAAAGCTACTACAATTGATGTGTTCAGAGAGATATTTAGCATAACTATTTCCTAAAAGAATGACTAAAGATGGGTAGCCAACCCTTGAAAAGTAGGAGTAATTTCATTACTTTGTCAAATTCACAGAGTTCTTTAGTCATTCAAATACAAGGGTTTGCTATGGAATACGGCATACTTTACCCTGATTTATAACTGAGGAGAATCCAACCATAACATTATTTTTAACAATCTTAGTAGGAAGTAGGTAAAATGTATACTAAGCTGATTTCTGCAAGAAGAGCAAATGTGAAATTACAAAGTTCTGGTATTTATCGAAGTGCTCATTTTCATTCCCACAAATCAGTTCCAGTGCTACTCTCAACATAATCTGGGCTGGGAAGGAATTTCCCTGCCACTTTGGGAATGCTGCTGTTAACTGATGCTTTCCCTCCCATGACAATCTATGGTTTCTGATGATTCTTCTGGCACGCAGGGCAGATCAGCAGTACATACATGTCCTCAAACTGATTCAGGCTTTTTGTTGTAAAACTTCCATTACTTGGAAAAAAGGATTTAAGAATCATTCATGCCAACTGTGAGTATCCCCTTCTCCCAGAAAAGTCAAAAACTAAAAATTATCAGATCTTTTTTCTTTCTTGTGCTGTAAAATTTCTTTTTATTATCAGAAGACTTATTTTTTAAAAGTTCATGGGCCTTTTTGAAAATAGAAGACATGCAACTGTGCTTACACCCTATAAAAATACTTTTATGGGATCATACTATTTCTAGCATGTCATAATCTATGATTGTATTAATTAATCTTTGAAAAACTTCAAGGGTTCAGTAGAACACTGGCTTATCTGTCTTTCACAATCTGACTTCGTAAAAGTTATTTAATACTATGTTTCTTTCTCTGTCTTTTTTTTTTTTTTTAACTGAGACAGGGTCTACAATGCAGCCCAGGTTGCCCTTGAACTTGTGGTAATACTCCTGCCTCAGCTTCCCAAGTGCTGGGATTACATGTGCGCACCACCACCACCTGGCGACACTATGTTTCTTAAAACAATTCGTCTGTTGCAAACAGGATGAACAACAATGTCCTTTGCTGGAAAAAAATTCTCAGGCCACAGTTTTGAAAATGGGATTTCCATTAACTTCTGTTTTCCGTTTTGGTAATAGGTGGAGCAGGGTCTTAGGCCGCTGAGAGCCACCTAACTTCTTGACTGTGCCTCCTTCACCTCCTTCCAGCTGCTGTGACCTGGCATCTGAGAAACAAAGCAGCCAACAGTGGAAGGGGAAGGGGGGTCCATAAATGGAAACAGGTTTTAAAATTATGTAGCAGGCTGCCTTGGGAATTGGTCCAAAACATAAAAATCATTCCTTTGAGTCTCGTTACTTGGGGTGATTCTGGCGGTCAGCTGGAAGACTATTAGGACTGCCAAGAGTCCTCCTACACCCACTACCAAAAACCTGCACTTTTAATAAACCCTTTCTTGTTATTTGTATACACATAAAAGTTGGAGAAGCAGTATCCTGAATATAAAGAGTAAGAGGTAATGAACAGAACTAGAAATGGTATTAAGCAGAACTTCTTATCGCAGTGTACTAAATAAATAACAAACTGGAAGTGAGATGGTAAGTGTGTTTGGAATCCAAATAGATTCTGCTCTGTTTCCAAAAGGAATGAAAGAGATTCACAGGGACAAGGGCACCACGGAGTTCCGCGACAGGAACACGCTCACCCTACTTGCTGTTCAGAGTGCGTCCCTAGCACCATCCCCTACCTCCAAAAAAGGTGAAGGGAGAAAAAAAAAATATGCTAATATTGTAGAGATTGTTTTTGTATACAGTTCATTTAAAGCCTTTCCCAGAGTATTATATAAGAAAATAATCTGAAATTTAAAAAACAAAGCACAGGGAAATAAAATTACTATTATAGATTAATTCCATTACAGATACGATTTTTTTGAAAAGGTACAAAAGTCAAGTCTACTAACACATTGGTGATTTCTTTACTGCCAATCCAAATCTCATCTACTGTCATAACATATATGTAACATAAACGAGGACAGAAGAATAAAACAACTGTAACTCCTCCTCTGACAGAACACTGAACAGAACACTTGACGGATCGTTTTGCTTTAATTTACATTTGTATGATCAGTATAATGAACTTTTACTGGTTTTGAAGCATGTAAACTATAGTTTAATTCTACAAATGAAAGATACAAAAGGAGGTTTATCTGAACAAGTTATTCCTACTATTCTCAACAATAAAAACCAATTAAAACTGCATGCATGAATAAACACACATACATACCAAGAACAAGAGCAGCTGTTGGAATTTCTTTAAGTTTTATTTGACAGGCCCAGTCTCCTGAATGCCTCTGGAATCCAGAATGAGACTTTTGCAGAAATTCAATCAGATTGTTGAACAGGTTTTTATTTAAATCTTCTTGCAGTCGCTGCAAAACACAATACTTTATGAATTACTATCATCAGTAGCATTCTGATGTGTCTTTCCTGGTGTAAGGAAGTTAAAAATTTTCCTTTCCCTTGAACACTCGGTAATTTTAATCTATGAAGCAAACCGCCAAGATACTGAGAGGTGGAAGAAAGCATACATATGTACTAACATCACATGAGTCACACACAAAACATGAGACTCAAAGAAAGGGCAAGATGGGTGGAGCCTTCACTGCATTTTGGGGTACCGAAAGAAATGGGGGTTTGGGGATAAAGGGGTAGGGAGGACAGGCGGGGCAGTGTCGAGAGAGAGAGAGAGAGAGAGAGAGAGAGAGAGAGAGAGAGAGAGAGAGAGAGAGAGAGAGAGAGAGAGAGAGAGAGACACCCATCACAGACGGGCGCGAGCAAGGAAGCCGGCAGGGGGCGCTCGCAAGACCCTGAGAGAGACACACACACACACACACACACACACACACACACACCCACCCATCACAGAAGGGCGCGAGCAAGGAAGCCGGCAGGGGGCGCTCGCAAGACCCTGTCTAAAAGTAAGTTTAATTTTTTATTTATTTATTTTTTTTTGCGGTACTGGGGATCGAACTCAGGACCCTGTGCTTGCTAGGCAAGCGCTTATTCCACTGAGCTATATCCTCAGCCCCTAAAAGTAAGTTTAAAGGGGTCAGGGATGTTGCTCTGCTTTAAGGCCTTGGCCCAGCACAGCACGAGGGGAAGACAAGGAGGCGGTCCTCAGCAGTCTCCTTCTGTGCTACCCTTCCTCTTCTCCTCATCAAAAGTTCATTCCTAGGCAATAGGGGATATGAGCTATAGAAGCTTCTGCCTTCACCCACTGTGTACTAATGTGGATAGATGTAAATTTCTTTTGGCAAATAGTTTTTCAGAGATATTCTGTATATATAACATCTTGGACTAGCCATCTGGAAGTATGTTTTCGGGTGACCTGTTTGATCTCCCTGATTGGTTTTGGGGGAAAAAAAAACTGTTATGGATTTAATTAAAAGATTATATGTAAAAGGATTAAAAGATGGATAAGACAGAGAACAAGTTTTCCCCTTAAACCTCTCGCAATTAGTGCTTTGTACTTCCCCATTAAAAATTTCTTTTACTGGATAAGACTGATGAGGGAAGGAAGAGTGCCAGGGAGAAAGTGAAACAGGGAAGGCACAACAGGGCCAAACACAATCAAAGCATGGAATGTGCATGCACCAGTACTCCAAAATGAAGCCCAGTAGCCTGTATTACAAATGTGTCCTAATTAAAATTCCTCTCATTTATTCATTTAACCTTAACTAATCACCTTAGGAATGCCAGTCTCTACCCTAAAAAAGTAATCAGACAAGAAGACTTATGATTAAAGTATGAGGCAGTAAAGAAGCCAAGAGCAGGACCCTCTAAACTAAGCGGATAATGTATTTGAACCAAGACAATGAAGTGGTAAGAAGGTGACAGGAAGCAAAGGCAGGTTACGAGAAATGAGCAGTTGGGAAGGCAAGGACAAATAAAAGCACCACACATCTGCAGAATTGCAGAGACAGGTAAGGGCAAGAACAACTGAGAAATGGTAGGAATGAGGCTAGACAAGAAAAAAAATACAGATGGTGCTTGAGTGTGGATTTTTTCTTGTGGGAAGAGCCACTGAAGGGATGTGAAGGAGACATTACAAAATTGGGGTTAAGAAGGGTTAATCCGGCAGCACTGTGAAGGCCAGATTAGAGGATCAGCAAGGCTTTACTGGCAAAGGGATACAGAAAAACTTATAGGACACGATGTAGGCAGTCGTAAGAGGGAAGTTTATAGCTGTGATATTCCATATCAGAAAACCAGTGAGCTAAATAAATATCCTAATGATATACCTCAAGGTCTAGAAAAACAAGAACAATCCAAACTGAAAGCTATTACAAGGAAGGACGATCAGAAATCAATTAAATTGCAACTTAAAAAAAATACAAAAACTCAATAAATCAAAGAGTTGGTTCTTTGAAAGATTAAGCAAAATAGACATGGCTATTACAAGGAAGGACGATCAGAAATCAATGAAATTGAAACTAAAAAAATACAAAAACTGGATAAATCAAAGAGCTGGTTCTTTGACAGATTAAACAAAACAGATAACCCTTAAGTCAATCTCACTAAAATAAAGAAAAGACATAACATCATGCAATTGGAAAGGTACAAGGTGAAATCACAATGGAGTCTGCTGAAAACAATCAATCATCGGTAACTACTTGAGAATCTGTTCCCTAATAAAAGGGAATGGTGAGAAAAACTGGATAAATTCCAACATACTTGTGAACTACCAAAGCTGAACTAAGAAGATATAAACACCCTGAACAATTCAGCATCAATTAAGTTGAAGACATTTTTTAAAAACCCCCAAAACTACCAACTAAGAAAAGCCCAGGTCCTGATGGATTCAAAGCTGAATTCTCAAAGAACTTTAGAGAACTAATGCTAATACTCAAATTCTCTAATGAAATTGCAAGAGAAGGAATATTCCCAAAGTCATTCCTGGAAGCAAGCATTAGCCTGACCCCAAAATCAGAGATGGATCCAACCAAAAAAGAGAACTACAGGCCAACCTCTTTAATGAACATAGACATAAAAATTGTTAATAAGATACTGGCTTACAAAATGCAGTAAGTCATCAAAAAGATCATATACCACCACCAAGCAGGATTCATCCCAGAGATGAAGGAATGATTCAATACACACAAATCAATTAATGTAATACACCTGTCAACAGAACCAAGGCGAAAAACCATGATTATTTCAATAGAAGGACACACACTTTGACAAAATGCAACATCCATTCATGATAAAACCACTAAATAATATATAGAGGATTTTTATCTCAGTGTGATCAAAGCCACCTATGATAAACCAATGGCCAACATCATATAAATGGAAAGAACTGAAAGCTCTCCATCTAAAATCAACAGCAAGACAAGGATGTCAGCTATCCTCACTAAAGGTCCCAAAACATTAGCCAGAGTAATTAGACAAGAGAAAGAAATAAAAGGAAATATAGGTAGGAAAGGTTAAATTATCATTTGCTGATGACATGATCTTCATAGAAGACCCCAAAAACTCCACCAAAAAACTCCTAAAGTTAATAACCAAGTTTAATAGCATAGCTAAAATTCAAAGTCAACACTCAAAAATAAGTAGCCTTCCTATACACCAATAACAAACTCATACAGAGAGAAATTAGGGAAGCAACACCTTTCACAATATCAGTAAGAAAAATGAAATACTTAGGAATTAACAAAGGAAGCAAAAGACCTCTAAATGAAAACTATAGTACTCTAAAAAAGGTGACTGAAGAGGATTCTAGGAAACAGAAAGATATCCCCTATTCCTTGCTAGGCAGAACCAATATAGTCAAAATGCTATACAGTATTTCTAAAACTGTTACATAGTGCTAAGGCAATCCCAATCAAAACACCAACATCATTCCTCACAGAACTAGTGAAGGCAATCCTAAAATTCATATGGAACCCAAAGAGATCTAGAACAGCAAAAGCAATTCTGGGCAGCAAGGGCAAGGCAGGGGGGCTATCACAATTCTGTACCTCGTTATACTGTACTACAAAGCTATGGTGATGAAAACAGAATGATATTGGCAAAACCAAAAACTTTTCAAAACAACCCAGACTGTGGAACAATGGAACAGAACAAAAAACAACTCCAGGCACACTCAGCTACCTTATTTTTGACAAAGAGGACGAATACTTTTTCTGAATGAACGCCTCATTAACAAATAGTGCTGGGAAAACGGGCTGTGTGACAAAAATTGAAGCTAGACCCCGTTATCTCTGACTGTGCACTAGACTACAGTCAAAATGGATCAAAGATCTAAATATTAAAACAGAAACATGCAATATATATATATATATATTTTTTTTTTTGGCGGTACTGGGGATCGAACTCAGGACCCTGCGCTTGCTAGGCAGGCGCTTATTCCACTGAGCTATATCCCCAGCCCCAAACATGCAATATTTTGGAAAACAAAACAGGTAAAACTCTTGAAGACGTAAGTGTAGGCAAAGAATCACAGCTGCACAAAAATTAGTACTAAGAATCAATGGGATCATACCAATTTAAAAAAGCTTCTGCACAGCAAAGGAAACCACCCATACAGAGAAGACCCACAGAATGAGAAAAAATTTTGCTAGCTACTCCTCAAAGGACTAATATCTAAAACTAGAGGTTTCACTTGACCTAGCTGTTCCCCTTCTAGGTATCTTCCAGAAAGACTTAAAAGCATCCTACTACAGCAATATTTGCATAATTGTCTTTATAGCAGATTAATAGCTAAATCTTGGAAACAACCCAGATGAAGAGGGAGTAAACTGGAAACCATGAACTCAAATCCTTTCAAGGACCCCATGGAATACATGAATCAACAAAGCTGCTAGGTGTAAAAGCTGTGAAGCCGGTAGGAAGCAAGAATAAATGGGAAAATAGACAGCTCTCCTGAAGTATTCAAACACAAACCATTAACAATGTGTTGGTCAAACAAAATGCTAGCACAAAATGTTGGTCCTAGATCTACCAACCTGTTGCACTGATGAATTTTTCAGAGCTGGAATATAAAGAAGACTATAACTAGATATGAGGATGAGGGAGTGAAGGAGTTTAGAAATAGCTTTATTTCATAGTTGTCTAACTTGTTCGCTGCATGGATAATTTTAAAGCGCCACCATTTGAAATAAACACTCCTTGCTTTAGCTTTCTGTTTTTTAGAGTATTACAGTATTGAATACTCTAAAACAGTATACTCTTGAACAGTATTTCCCGTATTTTAACAATATTCCTGTAGATTGATGCAAAGTAACAGATACGAAATTTGCAATTAGCACAAGGTTAACAAAAAGAATATTCACCTCAGTTTCTGATTTCATCTGTTGCCATATCAAGTGATAAGTTTCAAACCGAAGTTTACTATCTTCAGACTCATTTTTCCCTTTTTTAAAATATTCCTCTAAAAACACAGAAAGAAATCAGTTTTTTTTAACATAGTAAAAGCTCAAAACTGCAAAGGCACAAAATAAGTAGTGAGGGTTGAATTTTTTCTTGTTCATCATACAACATAATATTTTATATTCTTTATGTTTGATTTTATATTTTAGTTTTTATATTAAACATATCTTATGATTTAAAATGTCTTTTTTTTTTTTTTTTAATCTTTTTGAGACAAGGTCTCACTATGCAGTTAAGACTGGCCTTGAGCTCACTATAGAGCCCAGGCTGGTCTCAAACTTGCAACGCCTTCTGCCTCAGCCTCCCAAGTGCCAGGATTACAGGCGTGCATCACCACACCTGGCTAAAATGTCTTAAATTTTAGCTTGCATTTCTATCCTTTACTTTTGAATTTCTAGCAGGTTAATGGTTTGGGGTTTAAGTATGTATGTATTTTTCATTATTTGCTTTATTCTATGGCCTCATATATGTTGCTTTATAATTTGCTTTCAACTCTTCTTGATTAAATGATTCTTTGTATTTGTATTTTTGTTCCATTGCCATAGTTGTCTTTTATTTAGCCCATATTACTTTCAACACTATTTTGAATGTTTTCTCCAAATGTCCTTTGATAACACCTTTTATTTACAATGGCTGGCAAACTTTTAAACCATAATTCACATTAAAGAATACATTTTACATCATTATCTAACATACATATGCATCATAAAAACAAAGAAGTTACATAGGATAATTCTATCCTTAAGTGATAACAAATGTTTTGTTTCATGGCCCACCAAATCAATTTGATAACTCCCATGTAGGTTATGACCTCCCACTGGAAAAACACTCATTACAGAGCAGTCTGCACTCTCCCCCACTGACTGGAGATGCCTTTTCAGTCTAAATACTTAAACATACTTGGAACTATTTGTGGTTTTTTTGAGGCATAGTCTCACTTTTTAGTTCAGGCTGGCCTTAAACTCACTATAAAGCCAGGTTCACAACAATGCTCAAACTCAGCAACCTCTTGCCTCAGGCTCTGAGCGCAAGTATGCAGCTCTACCTAGGCCAACTTGGAATTATTTTTAAACTGTAACTTTTTTTCTACTAAATTCAATTCTATGCCCATCTCAATCCTGACCTGTTTAAATCACTGTAGCTTTTGTACAGGGCTGATCAAAATTTCAAGTTTATTGCAGGAAAAGATGCACTGTCAAGAACAATAGGTAAGTACATTTGAAGCCAGGTAAGTAGTTTGAAATTATTTGGAGTATTATGAAGAGAATCAATGGTAATGTCTTTTCCTTCAATGAACTTTTAAAAATTTAAACATTCAAAGTATTTTTTTGATCACCCCTGATGATCAACCAACTACGGCAATTTGTGTCAAATGAAAACACTGTGTGTCTCCACCTTACTCACTATGCTACTTCTGGTTCTTCCCCAAAGTCAAAAGAACCATGAAGGTAAACATTTTTAATTGATTCAGGGCATCAAGTAGTTACAATAATGCAACTAAAGACACTCATGAAGAGGAATTCCAGAACTGCATCTTAAAGTGGCAGGAACCGTGGGGCAGGTGTGCTGGAGTGAAGGGGAATATTCTGAGGGAGATGAATGACAATGTGTCTCACTGCAATAAACTTTTAAAAATGTAAACATTCATCAGGTTTTGATCATACTGTAGACATTAGTGCATTTAATACAGACAAGATCCAAGTGTTCCTTGGCTACCAATGTTCTTCTTACTAAAAAAAATTTGCTAACCTATCAAGTTAATTTTTGGTAATTTTGTCACTTTTTCAAAATACTCTTCTGATGAAATAAAATCAAGCTTATAGACTGGGAGAAAAATAACATCTGTAAGATGTTTTAGAAAATTCACATTCAAAAAACAATTATAGGTCTCTCAATAAAATATTTTACGTTCTTTATAGTTTTCTATTTTCCTTTGTATTTTTTATTGTATAGTGCTAGATATTTTATTGCAAAAGCTAGAGCTTTCAAGGTTTTACATTTCTTCTATTAGAATTCTATCATCAAATTTTAGGTTAATTTATAGTTTAAAATAGAAAGTCTCTTGTGTTAAGGAATTTTCCTTTTAATCAGTCAATTCAATCATTTAGCAAATATTGACTTTCAATTGTACCACATATCTTAGAATGTACCAGTCTTCAAGTGGTAAAATAACAAAGTTACAGAATTGAAATGCAAACAAACAAACAAGGAGACAAACTATTACTAAGAGACAAAGAAAAATAATAAGGTAGGCTTAAACAGAACAGAATGTCACTTTACATTAATAGGCAGAATCATATCTAAATTTTTAAATGCCAATCAAGATGAATTTTTTATGTACTGAATAATGTTGTATCAAAATACTATTGAAAAACTCTTAGAAATTGAGAAAAATAGCAATAAAACACTGTACCCTAGTACTGTAATTCTCTCAGTCCTTTACCAGAATAGTCTAGTATATAATACATGTTAAAAAATGCTACCAATATCAATTATAATTATACTGCTGATATATCAGATGACACTGCATGTTATGTGACTCTCACAAATAATGGAGGAATAAGACTTAAAATTTTCTCTGAATTATTTCTGTTGAGGGCCCCCTTTTTGGGCAGTTTTTTGAGACAGAGACTTGCTATGTAGTTCAAACTCTCAGCGAGCCCACCTGCCTCAGCGTCCTGAGTGCTGTGATTCCAGGTGGTCACCACCATGTCCAGCTCTCTCTGAACTATTTCTGATAAATTTGGCAATCTCCAACACTACAGAAATTTGTTTGTAAATCAATCACATAAAAATAATTTGTAACAGTTATTTTGTGTTCACTTTTCCGTGCCTATTAATATCACCTTACTTTTTTTTAAGAGGACAGTAAGAAACTGAGAAAGGTCAAATTTGTTTTTTTCTTTCTTGAGATAGGGTCTTGCTATGTAGTGCAGGCTAATCTTGAACTCAAGTTGCTCCTCGTGCCTCAGTCTCCCAAGTGCTGGGATCACAGGCATGCATCTGACCTCAAATTTCTTTCAGACTAAGTTTGTAAGGGTTTAATGCACTAGATCATTGTTCATTTCTCTGTTAGTGGAAAACTGTATTCTTAGTATAAACTGAACTTTCTATCCTCCATTTTCCTCCCAATTGGACTATTTTATTATTGTCTCTTGTCTAGTTAGTACAGTATTAGACTGAAGGATTAAGATCATATTATGTGATTTAGAAAAACCCTATTCTATGTATTCAAATTGTTTACTTCCTAGTAAAACTGTGGTATTTAAAGGCAGTATATAAATATGCTTAAGTCTACGTGCTGAGTTTTCTGTTGGAATGATTGTATCAATGTCAGTACCCTGGTTGTGAAACTGTACTGTAGTTATACAAGATACTACCATTGGCAAAATAAGTGAATAAAGGGAACAGAAGAATGTAATCTCTTTCAACTGCATGTAAATCTACAATTTTATCAAGATGAAGAGTTTATTAAAAGTTCCCAAAGTGATTAAATGTACAGTGACAATTGAAGCCAGTGTAATGAACACTTTCTGACTAACGTTAATGATTTGTTTGAAGAAATGACATAATCTTAACTGGATCTCTGAATAGGTATCTAGAGATAACTGAAAAAAGACAGTAGTTTTTTAATAATTTAATTTTATTGATATATAATTTACAAATAAAATATACCCATTTTACTTGATATGATGATACAAGCTTGATATGTTCTGATACAAGTACATCCTCACATAATGACACCTCAAGATAGAGAACATTTCTACCACTATAAGAAGGTTCCTTTTGTCCTTTTGTAATCAACTCCCCCTATCTCATCCCATGAAATTACTGAGACTTTTAAGAAAAGCTGTTGAACTTAAAACACAAAAAAACCCAGTGTCTGCTCTTACCCATCTGGGTATCTCACTGAATGATTAAATTCACTCCCTCAATGATTATGTGGATGAGTGAGTGTTTAAAGCCCATTCCCCTGTAATTTGTAAGTTTCTTTTAGTTGTGAAAAACAGCGAGAACAGTGCTAAAGCCTTGTGTGCATGAAAGGATAAAAAGCACAAGCTGGTGGAAAGGATGTGCAGATTAAAAGGCAGTGAATCCAGGCCACATGAAAATATTTAGCAGATCTGAGAGCAGAATGTGTTTTCCTGCCCAAGCCTGGCTTTTATTCCTTTCCCTCAGGCTATAAAGAGATAGGAACATTGGAGCCAGAACTACACGGCCGAGGTAGTCTATGACAGCACAGGGTATTTATTAGACTCACTAAGTTCTGCATGTTAGTTTTTAGAGGCATGAAATGAGAATAAGATTTCAATAAGACAGTCTCATCTCTCATTTGACAGATGAACAGACCTAGGGGAAGGTTGAGCAGTGGAGTTAAGGTCCTAGAGCTAGTTAGGGTCCTGTGTAATTAGTTCTGGTCTGGATGATTCCATAGCTATGTGCTTCCACAACCTGGGAGAATGACTATACTAGATGCCATGTGGGAGGCTGAGGAAGGAGGATCCCAAACTTGAACCCCGCCTGGGCGTTAGAGAAATCCTGTCTCAAAATACAATAAAAAGGGCTACTGCTGTAGCTCAGTGGTAGAGTGCTTGCCTAGTGTGCACAAGGCCCTGAGATTGATCCCTGGCACTAAAGAAAGAAAAAAAAAAAAAAGATCCATGACTTTGGGCTTTTTTTCTCAACATGTACTGGTGCCTAAATTGCAACATGCGAGACATTGAATTTAACATTCATGCAGTTACTAAAACCACTATTATATGTTTTTTTTTTAACTAATATAATCTTGGTTTAATTTTAAAAATATAATTTACATATATATACCCACACATGGGGAAAAATGCTAATTGCAGCCAGTGGTGGTGGTGTCTGCTTGTAATTCCAGGACTCTGGAAAGCTGAGGCAGGAGGATCACAAGTTTGAGCCCAGCCTGGGCAACTTAGTGATATAGTAAGACCCTATCTCAAAATTTAAAAAATTAAAAGAGCTGGGGATATAGCCCAGTCCAAAGTCCCTGGGTTCAATCCCTACTACCACAAAACAAAAACTAAACATTAATTGTAGTTAACATCTACACACTATAGTTGGTGTTTCTACTTAAGAGTGGTAACAATGGGTAGATAGTTTTTTTTTTTTGGTTATGCTTTCTATAATAAACTTGTATAACTTGGAAAATGTTATTTAAAAAATACAGGAGAAAGATTATTTTTAAAAAAACTCCATATACTTTCAAAGGTGACTGAGTGAAAATGCTCATGCTCTCGTTTTCATCGTCACTGCCAAAGGAAAGGAGGCTGCTATTTTTTATTTGCTTTTGTGAGTTCTTTTTAAGGGAATCCTGCTTATTTACTTCACCCTCATTTGTCTTCCTCTTTTTTGAGCTTGCTGTTAAACCTGAATATTTTTCATCAGAGGGCCGCTTGACTGGTTTTCGATACATGATTCTTCCATCACTTGGGGCTGGTTCTTCATCTGCTTTGGCAGCCTTTATTTCTGCTTTAATTTTCATGACTTCTTCGGCTGTCAGGTCTCCCTTTTTTAAAACCACCACTTGGGGCTGTTCATCTTCTTTGTCACTGTGATCACCCTCTTCATCTGGGAGCTGAGGCTGGATTCTCTTATTCTTCACGGTGGGCCCTTCCCGGTAGCCCACTCGTTCCTTGAAGCGAGACAGGAACGCGGGCTCGGCGGGCCGAACATACGACACCCAGTTCCGCTGGCTTATGGCAGCTCCAGGAAAGCACAAATTCTTTGATCCTTACCATTATTATATGTTTCATAAGATGATTTTTCTTTATCTTGCCAAATTTATTCATAAAAGGCAATGCTACTTCAAAATTTTAAGCATGTTCAAATTTCCCCATAAACATTGTGTATTTCTTTCACAAATAATTTTCACAAGATATATCCACATTTGTAGTCTTATGTTTTATAGTTTTTCTATGTATTACTAGATATTTCATTTTCTCTATATTACTACTATTGGTAGAAATCTGTGTTACTGAACAGCATTTTAACAAAACAGCAATGGTTTTGATTCTTTGATCAGGCATCAATATACTTTTCTAGCAGAAAATGACTTTTATTTTTATTTCTAAAGTTGTAAATAAAAAAAGACAGAGAAATCACCAAAATAAACTTATTTTCCAACATGCCTTCTGAGGTTATAACTACATTCCCTGTGAGAACACAACCCTGGGTGCACCTTTATTCTTTTAACCAGTGTTTTGGAATGTAACTTTTACATCAACATGGTAAACGAGCCATGTTAGAATTAGTTTTTAAAGTTTATGAAGACACAGAGGAAGGAAAACTATGTTGAGAGACCTTACCTATTGGCACAGAGATCTTTCTCTTCTTTAAGTTTGGTTTAAACACAAAACAGCCCTATGAAATAAATAAAAAAGCATAAAGTCAAAATTTCCATGGACTAAGCAGACAAAGATTACTAATCAAATATTTTATTAATAAATAGATTTTAATAAATAAATAGATGTTTCTTTCAGGTCCTAAGAAATTATATCACAAAATCTTAAACTAGAATCTATTTCTTTCCTTTTCTTCCCATGAGATGCTCTTATAGACCTTTGATTTTACTGTGGGACTGGCTGTTACAGACAAAGAAAATAAAAGCTGATGCAAATTAATTTCATTAATGGTTCCATTTTTATAAAACTCAGGAGAAATAATATTAATACTACATATTAAAAATGAAGATCAAGAAGGGTGATAATAGTGACATTTTTCAATTCCAAAAGTATTAAACTCTAAGCACCTAGTAGAATCTTGACAGGAAACATAGTTTTGGCTATGGTTTCACCCTACATTTTCCTTTAACTGATAAAATCTCTTTTACCCAATAAAATTAGGCTGAAAATTCAGATTTTTGGGAAACCTTCCCAATACTCCTTTCCCTGAGATCTTTTTATTTCCCTTTGTTTTAAATCATTTTCAAGGTATTATCATTACTGGTCTACCCAAGTACATTGTGGGCAACTTCAGCATACACACAAATTTTATTTATAAATCTTTACCCAATGTTTAGGACAGTGCTAACATACACATTTGGCAATGAGTATGCACAATGAATGACTGCTTATCAAGTAATTCTCTTGGTAATTTCCAGCCACATTTAGTTTTATATTATATTGGACTATGGTACGTAGCTCCCTAAATTACTGGTCCTAGTGTGTTCTACCAAACTTAAAGCTACATTTTAGCTTCCAAAAGACTTCCATTTATACAGAAGATTAAAAAAAAATGAGTAATATGAACATAAAAAGTCACCTCAGGAAAGTGTTAAAAAAGGCAGTTATGCAAAATGTAAAGTGCGCATTCAGATTATATATTCCAAATTAAGAATTCTGCCTTACATTTTTATATGTACAACTAGTGAAACTATGTGAAATACACATATTTATAAAAACCATGTGGTACCATGACAAACTTTTCACTGAATCTTTTCCATATAAACCTGAAATTCAGTAAAGAAAAGGAACAAGATACAAAGAGTCTCCAGAACGGATCTTAATACAAGGTAGTGATGGCACTGTAAGCACAACCACTCTGAGCTGCTCACCAAGTGGTGGCGCCTGAGATGAAGGATGCCACCTAGGAGGACAGCCAACAGAAAAGCTCATGAGAAAGGAGAAATAAAAATACTTAGGAATGGTTCTTCAAGGTTTTTACTTGTACAGTGTATGTCATAACCTCCCAACACAGGTATTTATAACATCAAAAATACTCTCCTGAGGAAAAGAAATCTAATTTTCCGCAAGATCCACAAAAAAGAGGAGGTGTTATGCAATAGGATGAGGAGACACACACACACACACACACACACACCCGCTCAAAACTTATGGGTCTTTATAACCAGAAAAACAAAAACACTAATAATCCCAACAAAAATACAAGGACAGTTAAACCTCTTCTGGCTTCTTCATCAAGCATCGCAGTCTTCAGCGCTTCAAAACCTTAAACCCTAGGATTACACTGACTCCCTGAAAAGTAGTTTTGGAAAACGCTGCTTCTCATAGACCATTTTAATCAAAATTAAAGATTAAATCCTTAGTTTAGCTTTCATCAATCCACTGCTGGGACACAGGGAGAAAAAAGTCTACAAATTCCGCATTTTCAGTTTCATCAGACAACTTAACTTCTAGGGCCTCTATTGTTTTCTTTGTTTATTTATTTCGGTTTCTTTTTTGAGACAGGGTCTTGCTATGCAGTTCAGGCTGGCCTCGAGCTCACTTTGTAGCCCAGGCTGGTCTCAAACTCCAATACTCCAATTGATGTTCCTTTCTCAGCCTCCCTAGTGCTGGGATTGCATGCGTGCGTCACCACACCCAGCTCCTATTGGTTTAAAAGACAACTGAAGACCTTATTTTACTCGACCCAGAGGAGCACTGTCCAAAAGAATTCGATAGAAAGGTCACCTATCTGCTCAGTCTGGTACAGCAGTGATGGTTTCATGTGTTTAAGTGTCTCAAATGTGGCTAGTGCAACTGAGGAACTGGTTTTAAAAGTTTATTTAATTTTATTGTAATTCAAATTTAAATAGCCATGTGTGGCTATTTATACACTTGGCAGTGCAACTTTAGGATGTATTTTCTTAGAGTCTCACTATGTAGTTCAAACTGGCTCTGAACTCACCAATGTCCCCCAGGCTGGCCTCAAATGTAGGCAATCCTGCCTCAGCCTCGCGAGTGCTGGGATTACAGGCATTAGCCAACGTGTCCAGCAATTTTCTTACCAATTATACTCTGACTTGGGAATCCTTTGCCATTTAAGCAGCCCATGTGAAGAGGGTTCAGATATGATTCGACCCACCCCAACATACACATATCTGTGTTTCATTTTTATATTAATTTACCCTGCTGCACCTACTCTTTCGCTAACCTCTAGTTATACTGACTTTCCAGTTTCTTTAATGTGCCACTTTATTTCCATCTTTTAAGGCAAAGAACATGTTATTCTCTCTGCTCTCCTTCACCCTGTGCCTGAAAAACTTCTTTTCATTGTTCAGGTCTCAAGGAAAATATCACTTTCTCCAAAAAGTCTTTGAGGATCCCTAGTAATGTATATTAGGTTCCTCTCTCTCTTGTCCTTTTCCCTCTTCTTTTTATATACTTCTATCTTTCTTCCTTGTTCACACTTGTCATAATTTATGAATGTCTACTTAATTAACGTCTTGCTTATAGAAAGGCTCCATCTAGGTACCTAACGGAGTGCTTGGCACACAGTAACTGCTTAAGAGAGGAAAAGTAGGGGAGACTGGGTGCATCTGACCTCCACAAATTAGAATTTTAAAATTCTAGCAGGACCACAAGACAGATCCGCGACCTTGCTTCCCAAGTAAAACTGCTTTCAGTTGGACCTGGAGCAAACAAGACTGAGGTCTCCCCACTTCTCCTTCCCTTCGAGCCTGGAAATCGAGACCGGCGTAACCTTGGCTTCATCCAGTCTTCAAAGAAGAATGAGGGGACGGTGGAGCCCCTGTAAATCCAACCCACGTACCTTGGACACCGAAGAGGTGGCCATAGCTCCAGCAGGCGGGAAGATTCCGGATGCACTCAGGATTTCCCGCGCGCCCTCGCGCCAAGAGGGCAAAGGTTAGTGGCGAGCGCTACGGCTCCTTGATTGGCTGTGGCCGCCCTCTGGGATGGACTTCCGGTGTACAGAGGCGGGGCTGCGGGGGTGGGCCGAGCCAGGCCCGCTACCACCAGTGTTCAGAGCGAGCTATGGCGTGTGGCTTTCGCAGGTCCATTGCCAGTCAGGTATGGATACCAGAGTGGGCGGAAGGAAGACTCCCCAAAAGTCAGAGACTCCAAACCCCCTTGGCCTCTGTGGGCCTTCCTCACTCAGCGTGAGAGCGCGTTCCGCGGAACCCAGTTTGCGTTCTGCGGTCTCCTCGCTCTCTGGCGTAGGGAAGCCCATGGAGGGTCAGATAGTGGGGTGGAGCTCGCTTTCTCAGGGGAAAATGTAAACCTTGAAAGGCACTCGTTGCTTCCTTCACTCCTCGACCCACTGTTTTGGATTCTTCACCGTACTTTGGATTGAGTGGCTTTGAGCTGTGACTAGAACCCTAAGAAATCAGAGTCCCCCACCACTCGTGAAGTTGATAATGAACCTGAATTGCCATTCGAAAGGATCCAACTTGAAAGCTGATTAAATCTTGCAGAGAGTTCTCGGCAGCCGGTAAAAACTGCAGAATAAATTTGTCATTGATCAAAAAGAATTTTTAAAATTCATCAGCCACCTGTGGAATTGTACAAGGACAGTGTATTATGGTCTTGATAAACCAGTTTCCTTCGTAATGGAACTATTAGTGGACATACTTTGCCTGGCATATAATGTACATTCGTTCATTTTTATTGTTTCTAGCATTAGTTGGAGAATCCCTCTGCCTTGTCTTTATGCCCCCAGGTGTACCGCCTTGGCCAGTGCTAACTCCCCAAATACCACCATCACATTTTAATAAGATAAAGCTGATTTTATTGCCTGTTGGGTAAGGGAAAGCGCCACCACATTACAGTTTTGGCAGTGTTGCAGGTCGGACAGGTGAGTTAGGTCAGATTTACTGAGAGTTTGAAATACACTGTGAGGCTGATCTTTTCCTGGCACATAGAGAGGGTTGGGGGTGGGTGCTTGAGTAGAACTGATCGCCTTTCTTCTTGTAACAGTTTATCGATAGGTAGAGAAAGGAAGGGAGTGCAAGGAGTTCTAAGGCATAAACTCTGATGCTTTCTGTTAAAGAATAGATTTTAATGAAGCTCCTATAGTCAAATTATTCGTCTGGGCAGGATTTCCCAAGGATTGTGGTAATGCTAATGACAAAGCAACAATAGCCTCGTGTTACTATAGACAGTAAATATGTCTGAGGTAGACAGTTTGGGGCCTCGGTGGCCATAGGTGGTTTCCATTTTGAGTCTTTAGGTCAAGGTAGTGCCATAATCAGAAACACACTCTGTTTAGTTTTGCAAAGGCTATATTCTTTTTGTTCAGAATGTAAGTCGAGTGTGTATTTATTGGGCATATATTTGTGCTGCTTACTTAACATTCACACTTGGCCTCATGGAAACCCTTTAATATAGTTCACATAATTATGTAATTAATAAATTGAGATCTGGAGAGTTTAACCTAACCTAGCCATGTGATCAATAATTTGAAGAGTCTTTATGAAAAAAATCAGCTCCTTCCTGTTTACTATGCTGTTTAGTTTGTGAAGGCAGGATGCACAGTCTGACTGGTAAAGAACTATGAATTTTTATAGCAACGTAAATATATATGTCTTTGAATATGGAAACGTGATTGTCTAACACTTGAAGATAAATAGAAATACGTACAATGCTTAGTATCTTTATAAATGAGGATTACTTTGTTAGGAATGAAGGAATATATTACATGCAATAGCACATACATTCGGCAAACTTTGAATCTATAGTTTTCTAAATATTGTCTGGGGTGGTGCACGCCTGTAATCCTAGCACTCGTGAGGCTGAGGCAGGAAGACACCCGAAAGTTTGAGGCCAGTCTGGGCTACATAATGAGTTCAAAGCCAGCCTGAATTATAGAATGAGACCCTGACATAAATTCAGCCAGTTTATTTAATTTTTTTTTAAGTTTTAATTTGAAGGAATTTAAAATCAGGAAAAGTTGTGTAATAGTATGGAGAACTCCATATCCTCTTTTATTTAAATACATTTTGCCACATTTGCTTCATCATTCTATGTCTTGGTAGTTTTAAAATTTTTTTTTAATTTTACAGAGAATAAAAATAACTTAAAAAAGGTACAGAATTTCAAAACAAGATAGGAAATCAATAATGTTGTTATATTGCATATTGTTATCTTCAAAGTAGTTGTTCAGATTACCAGATACAAGTATTCAAAATTGGTCAAAAAGATTAAGAAAAAAAATTAACCGTTCTTTTTGATAAAATAATAGAAATTAGTAGTACAATTATCTTAGCTATCTTGTGTATGTATGCATCTCTTTTTTTTCCTCTTCTTTTCTCCATTTGCTCATCCCAGTTGTTCTTTCCTTTTGAGCACTTTCTTTCCCTTTCACAATATCTATTGTACTTTTCGGATTTTGTTTACTCTTTCAGTTTCTTACACTAGAGAACTAATACGATGCTTACACATGCAGGTCTGATTTGTTTCATTTATGGGTATGGTCTCTAGTTGCATCCAATTACCTTAAAAAGCCTTGAGTTTATCTTTCTTTATAACTGAGTAATACACCATTGTATAAAAATACCACATCTTTTTTATCCATTCCTCAGTTGATGAGCATTTGGGTTGTTTCCAAGATTTAGCTATTACAGATTACACTGCTGTAATCATGGGTGCACATGTATCAGTGTGGTATGATGTTTTCAGTTCTGCAGAAATACGCAGAAGGGGAATAGCTGGGTCAAATAGAATCTCTAATCCTAGTATTTTGATGAATCTTCACTGATTTCCACAGTGGTTGTACCAATCTACAGTCCCTCCAACAGTGGAAAGGGGTTCCTTTTTCCCCACAGCTTCACCAGCATTTGTTATGGGTTGATTTCTTGATGATAACCATTCTTTCTGGGGTGAGGTGGAATCTCAGTGTTGTTTTGATTTGCATCTCTCCAATGACCAATGATGTTGAACATTTTTCATATATTTATTTGCCATTTGTATTTCTTCATCTAAGAAGTTTGTATTCATTTCAGATGCCCACTTGTGGATTGGGTCTTTGAATTTTGGGGGCCTGATTTTTTTTGTTTATATGTTCTAGATAGAGTTCCTTTGAGGGACAGTTGGCTAAAATGTTTTCTCAATTCATGGGTTTTCTTTTTACTCTGTTGGTGATTTCTTTTGTTGTGCAAAAACTTTTCAATATGTCTTGGCTGCTTTTTTCCTGTTGTGTGAGTGTAGTATTTACATACTGTGCTTCTTTCCCTCTTAATACATGTTTTTCCGGAGTCTGGGAAGTTTATATTTGTAATCCCATAGAAAAGTTACTGGAATTGTATCATGTTATTTCCATCTACCACTTGCAGTGCAACCCATGGCATAAAGACAAAATAATATATCCCAAATCCTGGGGAGCCAAAGGGGTCCTGAGTTCAGCTACAATGATAGCTAACCGGAACAAAGGCCTTGACCTGGGGCTGAACCCAGATTTTATTAATTCATGAAGAAGGGAGTGGCTTGATAATGAGTGACTGTGACAATGGCGGGAAGTACATGAGTGCCTGAGCTGGGCTAGATAGGAGGCTTGAAATCACTTCTGCAGTATGCAGACAGAAGGATATGCAGAAAGTAATCTGCATAACACAATTGAGGTAGTATGTGACATTTTAGGGTTGGTACTTCAGCTCTGATGTGTAATCTTTTATGCCCTGGGAAGTCATAACCTCATGTTGAGGCTTGCAGACAGCATAGTGCACAGCTCTCCATCCTGACTTGGCTCACACATGGTTGTTTTGGGAGCTAGGGTGCCAGGGAAACACTGCCCCTGTCACCTTGCTTCAAAGACTTTACATCAGCACCTCACCTGGACCAGTCTGCATTGCTTAAAGCCAATTGAAGGGATAAGGATAAGTCGTAGTCAGCTCTGCACATATCAGTACATGGAAACAGGGCCAGGTTTAGCCAAAATGGAGATAATTGCTCTTCTTTTAAGGAGAGTTGTCCAGGTGGTCCTCCACACTTAAGACTAAGGCTTATCTTTCATATCTACAGTACAGTTATTAGACTCATATAACACTGGTATAATGCTTAAGCCTGTAGTCCATGTTACAATTTTGTAGTTTTTTTTTACAATATAAGATTGCAAATTGCATTTAGTTGTCATGTAACTTGCACATTTTAAGTGGCTTTGAGATGTCTTTATTAACTTATGTCTATAGAATTTAATACAGGTGATACACTGATAAGAGTGAGTAGGAAGACAGGCCCTAACACTGCTGATGAGTTTCAGTTGTAATCTCAAGAAGCAGTTAGCCCAGTGTGGTAGTGCACACCTGTAATCCCAGTGCTCCAGGTGGCTGATGCAAGAAAATCGCAAGTTTGAGCCCAGCCTGGAAAACTTTGTAGGAATTAGAAATAAAAGGACACAGATGTAGCTCAGTGTAAAGGCTGTGATTTCAATCCCTAGTACTGCAAGAAAAGAAAAAAAAAATTAAATTTGCTAACCAATTGTCATCTACTTCTAAGATAAAATATTTTTGTTGGAAAGATACATTCCAGTGAACACAGGATGGACTGAATTATCTAGATGTGTACCTTGCTTCTTACCTATTGCTGTGGTTTGGATGGTCCATAGGTAAAGGCTGGGACCCCAGGGTGACAGTGTTAGGAGGTGTTCTGGATTTCCAGGAGGGGAGGCTTTTCCCCAGAGGCAACTGTGGGACCCCAGCTAGTCTTCTGTTTCCTGCCTTAAGATGTTAGAACTTGCTCTGTCTTGTACTGCCGACATTATATGTTGTCATCAGCAGAGGCTCAAGCCAATAGGGTTGTCCAATCTTGAATGTGAACCTCCAGAACTATAAGCCAACACAACCATTCCTTATTTTCTAAGTAACTTGTACCAGTTTTGTAGTGGTATGAAGCTCACTAATATAATACACTTATTCTGCCAAGGCCACTCACTTTCAGTTCTTTATAAAACCACATGTTGTATAAGTCATACTGTTTCTCTCATTATGGGTAGTTGGTAATAACTTGCCCTCCAAATTATTTGGGAAGTTCTCTTGGTTACTTATTGCTGAGACAAAATGCCCAACACCCACAAGTTAGAGGCAGAGCTCAGCTTGTAGAGGTTTCTGCCCACAGTTGGCTGGCTCCAAGGCAGGGTGGCATCACAGAGGAGAAACAATCCATGACGTTGTAATGGAAATTTTAAAAATTTCAAGATCAACTAGTAATCTGACAGCCCCCCCATACTTGTCTGTTAGATTTACTAGCCTTGCCTGATCACTGTAGAGATAGTCTGACCCAGCTCAGTCTGACTGCATTTAGCTACACACCCTGTACTTTCCAGCAATGAGAGATGACCAACACTGTTGTTTCAAGGACCTTCTGCCCAGCGGTGAGAGATGACTGACACTACCCAACAGAAATTCACCATGCTTTCAAGCTCTTATACCTCTTGCTTACAAAACCAGATAAGCCAGCTCCGGGCTGATGCTCTCGGAGCAGTCCCCCATCCCCCACCAGCCTGCTAGCATAATAAAGTTGGTTACCTTCAACTCCTTGGTGCGGGGTTTCCTATTCGTGGGGTACTGAGTTCCATAACAATGTGGCAGGCAGCAGGCAGCAAGTCTGCTTTTCCTCTTCCTGTGGCACCCAGGGAGGGGCTTCCATTACCTCCCTTAATCCCAGTATTACACCCTTAATCCACATTAACAAACCCTGAACCAGCTACTTTCGAACCTCCTCACCTCCCCAGCCACTTTTGAACCTCCCCGTAGCATGAGGCTTTGGGGGGACATGTAGATACAAACCATAACACTTCCGAACCCTAAAGTTCCTGTTGTTATTTTGCATGGTGGATCTAATCCAGACCTGACCCTTTGGAGGAGCAAATGTGGAACACAGAGGTTCTCTTGGTAGCCCAGAATCTGATCTGGTTGTGTTAGAGTCACAAGTGAAGAGTAATGAGGGATATTTGCCAATTTAATGATTTTGAAGCATAAGTGGTAGCATAAGAATTTTAAGTCTCATGGCCTTGGAGACATAGGCATAAAAATACAGAAATAACTTTTATAAGATGATACCAGCTCTGCCACCTAGATGTCTGGTTGCTTATGACCTCTTTGTCCTTAGCAAAAGTTAGGGTTTTTATATGGTTCCCATCACTTTTGATCCTGAATCTAGCAAGGTTTGCTCCTATCAGAAATTAGTAGCTGTCTAAAGTCAGGCTGATATGTTTTGACTTTGTTCATTATCTGGATTCTGAGGGTAGAAATAGTTTACTGATGTGCCAGAGAAACAAATGGTTGCAGTAAATATTAGCCATTAGTATTTTATATTAGAATTTGTGAAGAGTGTTTTGAGTCTTCCTTACCGCTACCACCCGAGATACTTTATGGTGTATGGGATCCAGCTGTCATCTGTTCCTGTAGATTAGTGGTGGCGAACCTATGGCATGCCCCGTGCTGTAGCCAGCTGTTTGTTATCACTGAAAGTTCTAAAGGGTTCACCGTCACTGCCCCAGAAATCATCAGTGATGGTTAGCACCACGGAAAATTAGGTAAGCAGAAAGCTACATATCTGAGACATACTACCTAATTTTAAGTAGGAATTTCTTGCTGGGGAGGTACTGCCTAATTTTAAACAGGAAACAGTCTCTTCTCTCTCCCTCTCCCTTATTCCCTCTCTTCCGATTTTCCTTTTTGTCTTTTCCTCTCTCCCTGTACTAGAGATTGAACCTGTGGCTTTCACACTGAGCTACATCCCAAACCTGTGGGTTTTTTTTTCACCCCAGTTTTTAACTTCGTATAAAGTTTTGTGAAGTCGCTGAATTGCCCAGTTTGAGCTTAAATTTATGATCCTCCTGCTTCAACCTCCCAGAATGCTTTTACGGGCATGTGCTACTACACTCAGCTTCAATAGGAATTTCTTAAAAGTACTTTTAATAGTTGTGGTTTGGTAGAGACAAAAAGTATCAGTTTTGCAAACATAATGACTTCATTGTAAAGAATTAAGCAATACAAATAAGTGCAAAGAATTTTTAAAACATCTCCATAAACAATCATTGTCATTAACATTGGTTGATTTTTTTTTAAAAAAAACGTATTTCTATGCAGATATACAGGCAGGAAAAAAGGTGGCACAACTAGAAAAACTTTTTATAAAAACTGGGCAGTGTTATAATTAGTTTTTATTTTTAAGGTTTTTTCCTTTAAATTTTCATGGAAGATACTCAAGTATTAAATTTATTTTTATTCGATTTTAACAAAAGAGAAAGAAACCCTTAGTACAATTTTAAGAATTATTGATGTATTTCCTAAATGAGAGCCGTATAGACTAGAAGAGAGATTGTGAAAGACGTTGCAATTTGGGATGTTTTTACAAATTTGATGTTTCAAATTTAGTATTAACCCCTGCCATGAGAGATGAGGCAATATGTGTGACTTTCTTTCATCCTTTCTAATTTGCACTGGATAACTTCCTCAGAATTTAAATTTATAGTTTTTTTATTAACCATGTCTGCACTACTTACCTCCTATTTTATATCAAATTGAGTAAGATGTTTGCCACCAATCTCTTTCCTAATGTATAGCTTAATTGGCTGGAATTCTTTATAAGCTAAGTTTTCAAGAAAAACTTACAAGGCTTTTAAAAAACTTTACCTTCTTTTACAAAAAGAAATGTTGGCTTCTCAGATAAAATAATATTGGAAGTATCAAAGGGATGCTCAACTTTGATTAGCGTGTTTGGAAATAATATTAAAATAGATTTAGAAATGGGAAAAAATCTTCATTTTTTGAAAAAAAAGAATAACACTAAATTATTTAGCTCTTGTTTTGAATTTTCTTTCCTGAAACTAAATGTATCATGATCTTTGTGATTAGGTAACAAGGCTGCAAAATAAAGTATACTTTATTTTCCATGGACTTTTCTTGGTTTTTTAAATTTAGTAATTTAACCAGGATATATTTCAGGGTTGAACTTTCTGTATTATATTTTTCTGAGATAACTTATTTTGATTTTAGATTCAGTTTCTTGTTTAGTGAAATATTTAGTTGTAGAGAAGAATACACTTGATTTCTATATACCTACCACTTAGCTTGAAAAATAAAACATTACATGTATTATTAAAATCCTTGGGCCAGCCATCCCTGGTTGTCAGCTCCTTCCTTACCTAAGAGGCAGTGTGCTAATGTCTAACCTGAAATTTGTGTTTATCAGATCTACAAATGTATCTCTAAATAGTATTATTTTGCAAGTTATTAAATATGGTATAATTAAATAGAAAGTATGTTCCTGCAGCTCATTTTGTTTTAATGTGGCTCAATTTGTTAGTTGATCTGTAGAAATGCATGAGATTTACTTTGATATTGCTGCTGAATGCTATGCTGTACAGCAATGTACTGAGATTTACATGTTCTTCAGGGAAGCTTTCTCTTTTATTGACTATTGTGCATTGTCTCCCATGACCTTGATCATACCTCTCATTATAGCTGCCACTTGGGTGAACCCAAGTGTGCTTCTATTCAGTGACTGTTTACAGTCCCTCATACTCCCTGAAGTTTGCTGTTTCCAGCACAAGCTTAGTTCTCTTGTGATAGTTATTTTGGGTAGGCACATCTACTCACATGTGTATGATTTTTAGGAGATGTGATAGAAATTAAGCTCCTGTCTGTGGCAGTGACTTAATGAGACTATTTTACACTGGCTCTTTCATTCTTCTGCCCTCCAGAATCATCTCCCAGATAAACTGCCTGCTACATGGTCTTTTTGGGCTCTGCTTTTGAGGCAGTGGAGGTGTAGGATGGGGTCAAGATAATCTGTGAATACTTCTAATTTTTCTTGAGTTCTGTTGATCTATTTTTGTGACTTCTAAGACCTAGTTAGAAATCCTGCTGAATAAAACTGAACCATTCTGCTTTTGAATCTTTTGTATCTTCACTTGGTAGTCACTTTCAAAGTCTGTGGCTTTGGACTTTGCCCCTGTGTTTACTAGAAAACAGACTACTTTCCTCTCTGTTTGCTTGTTTGCCAGTCTTCCTGACATAGGCAGAGAACTTTGTAGGACAAACTCCTGGGCCCCTACTCATAAAAAGCATGAAGACAGTCAGGGACTGTTTTCTCTTTAAAAGGTGGGGGAGACCCCTAGGGGGACTCCTCCTGGGATTAAAAACAGAACAAATCCTGACTTTCACTTTGTACCTTGAAAGTTTGGGTCAGATCCTTTCTTAGCTCTTCATAAAAGTGTGTTAATCATTTAGGGATTATCTTTCTAAAAGTTGGCAAGGTTGATTAGCCCTAAATATACATAACTTGTCCCTCTTCAAGACTGAGGAATCAGAATAAGAAATCTACAGAGACATTTAGCTATTGTTGGAACACCCAGAAACCTTCAGTTATTGCCCTAAACCGACAGTCACCATGGTTTTAAACAGTTTCCACAAGACTAAGACTGTCCCAAGCAGAAATAATCATCACATGGAGACTGAATTGCCCCCCCCAACCAATAAGGACTCCTCCTGGGGCCATCTTGCAGCAACAGGGCTAAGGTCATGATACTGTAGCCCACTCTAGCAAACCCATGAAATGTGTTCTCGTTCTTTTGTTAATGGGGAAGCCTGATCCTCTTCGTCAGACCCGTGCCCTCTTCAGCTCCTCAAGCTGAAGTCCCTTTCCTGTTTTCTCTTAGCTTCTACCTCTACATAATAAAGTTGCCTGTGCCTCATACTGACAAGTCCTGAAATGCTTTTCTGTGGTAAGAGTGGAAGAACCTGTGGGGGTATCGTTAGTTGAGATTCCCATCTCTTTGGGGAACCTCCTCAAACTGTCTGGGGACATTCCTTCTTTTTGTGTATGTGCTCCTTCTTTTGTGTATTCCTAAGATTGGATTTATCTTGTCCCAAATTTTAGTTTTCTCTGATTGCTTCAATTTCTGTTCATTAAATGTTTTCTCTGAGTATTGCAGCCTTCTGTATCATACTTGTTTTCAATTACGAATATTCCTTTGTGTTTTGTAGTTGTTAGTTGTATGGTAAAGATCTAATCATTTTTAGCCTCTCATTTTAGTCTTTTTTTGTCTTGGCCTTTAGTTCTTGTTTACTGTATTCACATCTCAGTAAGTTTCAAATCCTGAATCATTTGTGAAGATACAGCTCTGTGACTAATCCTTTCTATTCCTTGGATTATATTTTTCCTCTGGACAGGTCTTTAATTTTTTGTATGCCACATTCTTTCCATTCTTTCAGTATGTCTCTTTCTCCCTCCTCGTTTTCCTCCTGTTTCTCTTTCCCCTTTCTCTTTTCCCGTCTTTCAGTATATTTGCCTTTTTTATGATGCTTATTCTTTTTCCTCTTGTTCATGCTTGACAGCTCTGCTTAGACTTTTTGTTTGCATGTTGTGTGGGTGGCTTCATTCCCTGTTGGATTTGTTTTTTGCTCACTGCAGCTGAGTGATGACAAAAATACAACCTTAGAACTTCCTTCTTACTGTTTCACTCTACAGTAAGTCCTGGTGACCTGCAGAGCATTCTTGAAATGACTTGGCACCTCAGATTTTTGCTGAATAACCGTGATGTTTTTCCATCTACCAGTAAGAGTCCCATCTCTGACTCTTTTATTGCTCACACAATATTGTATCAAGGTTTGCACCCTGTAAGTGGGGAGACCTTGATGTGTTACCCTAGAAACTTTACTTGTACTAGAAAGTCCCAGGTTTCTCTTGCTTTACTCATTCTCACCTATAGCTTGGCAGCATCTCTACCAGTGATAGAGAAAAAAATGATGGAATTCATTCAGTTTGTTCCTCTCCAGATTGGGGTATGAATGAGAATTGTTACTGTCTGATTTCTGCTACTTGAGGACCAAGGTAGGAGCTTTACCAAACAGGGCTGCTCCATGCTGCTGCAGAATCTGCTGCCTTTCCTTCGTAATCCCTTTTAAAGTTATGACTTTGAATTGTGTCTGTCATGCATATTTGCTGCTGGAAAGCCAATCTTACCTACTTACTATCTGCCTTTTGTCCTATTTCTTTTGTTGTTGGGTGGCACGGGTGGGAGATAACGGTGAGGAAGCCTTGATTTGTGAGCTTCATCTCCAAATTCTTTCACTTTTTTTAAATTGTAGGTAAATACATATAACAGAATTTACCATCTTAAGCACTTTCAAGTACAGTATAGTTCAGTGGCTTGTACAGTATACATGGTTCTGGGTCCATTACAACCATTTGCAGAACTCTTCATCTTGCAAAATTCAAACTCCACACCCATTAAACACTAATTCCCCATCCATCAACCCCTTTCTCTTTCATTTTTTTAATTTATAGCAGTAAGAATGTTTCTGTGATTTTTGTAAAATTGCCGTTGAAACTTATTCTGGTATTCATTTGCTCATGTAAAGAGGGTAGCCTCTTCTGAAAATTGTTTTTCGCAAAAATTTGCTCCTGCTGACATAATGGTCCTCTCCTGGGAAAGCATGCACTATATTAGATTCTCTTTGTACTTTGGTTGCCAAGAAACAATAACTGTCATGAGCTTAGGTTATGTGGTGTAATTTTATATGTACTTTTTTTTTTGGCTTTGTATGTTTACACTCCCTCAGAACTTTTTGGGAAAATATGAAATATAGTAAATAAATGACTTCAAGTTTTTTTTAGTTTGTTTCAGAATGAAATTTTTGAGGTATTTATTTGAAGGGAAACATTTTATTGCTACTGAAATTCACTACTTGTCAGCTGAAATGTTTGAAGTTGATCTGTATCAGTGAGTTCTCCTTTACAATAGAGTTAAGCATATTTAAGACAGCAGAAATCTTAGTTGTTATGAGTAAGTTTGACAGAAGTTATATCCAGAATAAATTAAAACCTTTTAAATGGAAAAGGAAATATTTATTGCATTTTTAAAATTTATTTTTTGCATATATTTTTTAATCATAAGAATCCTAGTTTATTATTTAATAGACTTATTGCTCCATATTTCAGTTATGAAAACTAAAGTTCACTAATGTAAAATTCCTTTCCCAAGGCCTCATAGCTAATGAAAGTGGAACTGGAATTTTCATCAGTTTTCTTCTAAAAGATTATGATAGAACTTTTATTACTGATGTGTTTTTTATTCATGGGAACATTTTGTAGGATAAACATGAACTGTTACAACCTTTGTTCTATAGATGCTTTGGAAATATTTATCCACTTGTGAGAATACATGTGAAGGAAATTATGTAGGGGACACAGTAATTTATTTCCTAGAGACTGGAAATTTAAAATAAAAAGATTTTACCTTAATATTTCATTTTAAAAATCAGCATGCCCTAAATCAGAGCACAAATACTTAAAACATCTTTAAGATAAACAACAGCTCTAGGTCTGATCGGGGCGCACTTTTTAATACGTATGTGAAGTTCAACCAGTTGCTTTTATTGGTGATCAAGAGTAAATAGTATTATTCACCAGGTGGCAGTGATTTACTGGTCTCCTGGTCATTTAATAGACAATTGAAGATTTCTTTACTTTTCCTATTTTCCTCATCAGTCCCTTTTTCTACAGAGAAAGACTGTGACATAACAATGCAATGTGTGTTCAAGGTTCACATACCTCGCAGGTGGCAGAAACACAGTTTGAGTACAGGTTTGTCTTACTCGCAGATCTACAGCCTTGGCTTGTGCACTGCAGAGGCTGCATCAGGATAGATGAAGTTGGGGAGAAATGAAGACTGCTTCAATTTCATTGTGGCTGGGTTGCTCTTTCCCTTTTGGGGGGGATACATTTTTCTCTGAAGCCATACTCCCCCTCTCTGGACACACATCAGTGTTGCCACTTTCTGAAGCAATTCTGGGAGTCCTTTTTTGTGTTTTCGGTTGTGCTCTGGTGGCTGCCTCAGTGTCCTGAATCAGTTCAGAGGGTTTGCCTTTCATTATCGTTTTGACTTGAGGAAGATCCAGAGTCATATGACGCCAGACCTGGTGAATAAGGTGGATGAAGGTACACTGATTTTTTTACGTGCTTACTCTCTGTAGGACGACACTTGACAGCAGCATTCTGCTGCGTTTTTAATCACAGCTTGTGAAGAGAAAGCTCAGACTGTTCCACAAAGTGACAAGAATGATGAGATAGAACGTTTGAAGCAAGGGGGAGTATGTTGTGGAGGATTAATGGTGATGTGTCTCTTAATTTAACGGTTGCTGTATATTTTGATGGGTGTGGCCAGTGTCCACATTGCCGCTTTTCCACTTAGGCAAGTTACATTAATTCTCTACTTTATTTTCTTTATTCGTGAAATGAAAGCTGTAATAGTGTGAAAGTCATTTGACTGTTCCATTGAGTAAGAAAGACGTATTTGTCATGTAGGAATTATTCAGGACATGGGAGAATGTCTCTTCCATCCAACTTCCAAGTGCGTGGTTAGGGCACTGGTTCACAATTTTGGCTATGTATTATAATCATGAAAGGAGTTTTGTTTTTAATTTTAAAGACAGAAGAATGGAGACATATAAACCAGAATAACACATAAACAATACAGGAAATACAAAATTATATAGAATATAGTAGGGAATTAGCAGTGGATGCTGTATTACATAACGTTATCTTCACACTAGTTAACACATAAACATTAAAGGAAATACCAAATTATAGAGAAGATAGTAGGGAATTAGCACTGGGTGCTGTATTACATAAAGTTATCTTCGCATCTGTTAACACAAAAACAATAAAGGAAATACAAAATTATAGAGAAGATAGAGAATTAGCTCTGGATGCTGTATTATATAATGTTCACATTTGTTACTCAGTTATATAGATGATGGCTCATTTGATTAATCAATTTTTTGCCACCCTCATCTCTGTTGTTCTACCACCCGATCAGTCATCTTCCCTTTTTTTTTTTTTTTAAAGAATACAAATGCACTCCTGTGTGTGTGTGTGTAGTGCTGGGGTTCATACCCTCAGCCGTACATGTGAGGCAGGTGCTCTGCCATTTGGCTGCACACCGACCCATTTTGTTGAACCCCTGCTGTTCTGATAAGCAACACTTTGATAGGGCCTGGGGATAAGATTTTCTTTTAATATTTACTTGTTTATTTATAAGTGCCACAGGATTTTTGTCTGGTTTTGTTGTTTTTCATGGTGCTAGAAATTGATCCCAGGGCCTTCACACTGAGCTGCATCCCATATTCTTCCCTCTTTCTAATTTTTTTTTGTCCTTTTGTGACAAGATCTTAATAAGTCATTGAGTTGCCCAGACTGGTCTTGAATTTGCAATTACACTGCCTCAGCCTCCCATAATGCTGAGATTCTTTATCCATTTTATTCACTTCTGTATCCCCAACACTTAGAACAATGCTTAGCAAATAGTAGCCACTCAATAAATATTTTTAAATGAAAAAAAATCTTTGGATTCTGAGTGATCATCTGTTCTCTTTCTACACCATTTAAAAATTATTTTTATTTTTAAATGGGTAAAGATAAAATTCATTCTAAATGGTGAACAGTGTGCTGCTTTATGATCAAAGCCTCCCCTCACTGTCAACCCCCAGCAACCACAGATGTAGCCTTCATCCTTACAGCTTGCGCTTTTCAGAATGTCAGATTCAAAATGTGTGATGCATTTAAGGTTCATATATGTTGTAAATGTATCAGTAGTTTATTCTTTTAGAGGCTAAGTGGTATTCCATTGAACCTGTAACAAACATATCAACACCCTTGTCCTGTTTTGTTCTTTTTGATGTTTAGCTTTCCAGAGTGCTGGATCTTCCACCAGAAAACTTGATCAAGTCAATATCTGCAATTCCAATTTCCAAAAAAGAGTTAAGTATAATGTATTTGTGACAGTCTAAAATGTTTTTTAATGTGTTGATAATTCAAAAAATTGTTACTCTTCAATTTATAGAATGGACCTTTAAATTAACTGTAGATATTACTCATTGTATTCAGCCTATTATCCTGTTATTCCAGTTAATTTAATAAAATTAAAAAGTACATTTTAGATACTTGTGACAAGTAATATTACTCATATGTTATTTTGATGTTTTCTCATGCTAGTAATGATAATTATATCAATCTTTTATAATGAGGTCCAAATTTAATTATGTAACAATAAACGAAAGAACTCTACAAAAAAAAAAAAGAAAGAACTAAAATTGTGATAACAACTTCAAAATCAGTTACCTTTTTCCTAAAGCCTGTTAGTTACATTCTACATAATAAGGATGTTATTAGAGTGTCAGGGCAAAAGCCCCAGCTCGAGGGTTCTAACAGGCCCGGATAAACCCTGTGTCCCGTATCACTAATGAAGGTGAGCAGTGGTCCCTGTCGTGGTGGTGCATGCTGTAATCCCAGTGCTCGGATCACCGTCAGCTCAAGGCCAGCCTGGGTCACACAGTGAGTTCAAGGCCAGCTTGAACTATACAGCGAAACTCTTTCTCAAGAAATGAAACAAAAGATGAGCAGTGGAAAGCAGAAAAGCAGTTTTAATCAGCGTTGCCACCCTTACAGGCACAGATGCAGAGGTTCAGTGTCTGTCTTGGGCTGACAAAAACTGTGGCTGTTACAGAAAGGTGAACAAAGGCGAGGGGTGGGGGTCTGTGCAGCTGGCAGCGTGATAATCCTGGTCAGTCTGGTTGATTGACATTTCGAGGCTGGTTCTGTGAAGTTCTGGGAGAGCCATCGTGGCTTGAGGAGGCAGTTTGGTTCCAGTCTTGAGATAACGGCTTCTGCTTGAGGGAGAGCCTTGGTTCTTGTCCTAGGGTAATTGCCCTGGTATGGGGCATAACCTCATGGGGTGGTGTGTGAGAATGTGCTTTTCCTGGAATCCAGAGTGACTATGGATTTAGAACAATGACTCAAAACGTCTAGATATCACTCCAGGGGTTCTGGAACTTGACATAAAAGCTTGGTAACTGGATATTCCTATACATCCTGAAAACTACTGTAGTAACTCTTACTTAGTGTCTTTGGTCTTGAAGGGGGATGAGCTAGGCTCAGTAAATTTGGGTCTAATAAACTTTATAATATAAATACTCCTTAAATGATTATTATGCCTGTTTGCAGAGCTGTGTAAGAATGTGACCCAGGATGTTAAGGTACTAAAGGAGACATAGAAAATTAAGGCAGATATACCAAGCTTCATCCTGCATTTGTTTACTATCAGAAATGTGGAGGTCCAGCTGTTAGATCCCTCTTACAAGAGAAGGATCTGAATTTTAATCCTATTTCAAGGACATTTAATAAATTGAATTATCTCTGCTCATGTTATGAATAGGATTTCTTCTACTTGCCTCTACTTTAATAACTCAACGTGCTAAAAATTTGATTAATAGGAAATAAATGTTAAGCATAGCTTCAAAACTTCTGGGCTGCAAGTCTGAAATTCTGTATATTAAATTTACTCAAGCCAGGCACGATTGTAGATGCCTGTAATCCCAGCACTATGGAGGCTAAAGCAGGGGATCACAAGTTTGACCCTAGCCTGGGGAATTTAGTGACCTAGTAAGATCCTGTTTCAGAATAAAGAATGAAAAGCCTGAGGATGTAGCTCAGTGTGAAGGCCTTGGGTTCAATCCCAGCACTGAAAAAAGCAAAAGTTTATTCAAAACAGAGGTGATTTCTATGACTTTACGATAATAAGTCCAAGTTCCCTTATCATCCTAAGTGCCAGTGAAATTAAAAGGTTCTCGATAACTTTCCTGTATAATATTGATTGTGTGTATTAGAATGAAGAACTGTGTTATCAGCCATTAGTACCCAGTCGGGATTTCACACTAACCAACACTACAACAGTTTCTGAGGAGTTGTTGGAAAATAGCTATTGCCTTTTAAACTTGTTTTTAATTTTTTTTTTTTTTTGGCGGTACTGGGGATCGAACTCAGGACCCTGCGCCTGCTAGGCAGGCGCTTATTCCACTGAGCTATATCCCCAGCCCTTGTTTTTAATTTTTAAAAGGTGAAAGATTTATATGATCTGAAGAGAAACCAGAGTATTGTTTTTAGTTTTTAAAAAATGAAAGGGGAGGGACTAGTGTAATAAACCTGTACCATCATCTGCATAGGACCGGTTGTTTCATCCTCCCAGGAACCCAGCTTCATCCCCCACATTGGAGTATTTTAATATTTGCTGGTTTTCAGAATCTAGATGTTAGTTCTCTTTTTCCTCCTCTTAATTTTTTTCGTATTTTATTGGTTATATATATGTGTGTATATATATATATATATATATATATATATATATATATATATATATATACACACACACACACATTCATCATAGGGAGTCTGTACCTGTACATGGTATATCTTGCTTCTTTTTTGCCCATTCCCCTGTCCTTCCTATGAGCCCTCCTCCCCTCTTTTTTTACAAAAACTTTGTTGCCATTTTTTATATCTTTTTAAAGGTTAGATTTTTTTCCAGTTTTTCCTAATTCATTTTTCTAGTGAAAAAGCAAAACAATCTTAAGGAAAATGCAGAATTTTATTTATCTTTTCTCAGTTGTCTTTTTTGCCACATGTTTACGGTATGTAGTGTTTACATTCCTTGTTTTGAGCGGTACATGTACATAACACATCCTAATTCCTCTTTATCCACTCGCCCCCTGCCCCTCTGCCTCGATCTCTTGAGCCCCTCCCATTTGAGAAGTATCTCCCTTTTTCCCTTTGCTGTAAATTTGTAGTTCTTATATAAGAGAAGCCATGTGATATTTAAGCTTGTATGTTTGATTTATTTCATTTAATATTACGGTCTCAAGATGTACCAGTTTTCCTACAGATGTGTCGGGCTTACCTTTCTTTATGGCAGAACAGTACTCCATTTGTGTAAATACATGTAAATACATTTTATTTATCCATCCATCTGTTCATGGACACATAGGTTGTTCCCAAGATTTAGCTGTTATGAATTGTGCTGCTATGAAAATGGATGGGCATGTATTGCTGTAATACAGTGTCTTCAGCTCTTCTGGGAAGATATCTACAAGGGGAATACCTGCATCAAATGGAATTTGTTTAGAGTTTTTTGAGGAATCTCCATACTGATTACTATAGTGGTTAAACCAATTTGCATTCCCACCAACGATGCAGAGAAGCGTCCTCTTGCAGCCTTGCCAGCGTGTTATTACTTGAGTTCTTGAGGATGGCATTCATTCTGATGTAAGATGCAGTGTTGTTTTAATTTGCATTTCTCTAATGGCCAGTGGTGGTGCGCATTTCTTCATGCATTTAGTGGCCGGTTATACTTCTGAAAAGCATCTATCATTTCATTTATCCATTGTTCATTGGACCTTTTATTTTGGGAGGGTCTAATTTATTTGAGCTCTTTACATAGTCTAGATATTAGTCCTCTGAGGAATAGCGGGTAAAAATTTTTCCCCTCTGTAAGTTGTCTTTTTATTCTGTTGATTGTTTCTTTTGCTATATAGAAGCTTTTTAATTTGATATCCCTTTTGTTGATTCTTGGTATTGCTTGTGTAACTGGGATTCTGTTCCATAAGTCTTTGCCTATACCTATATCTTTAATGAGAGTTTTACCAGTTTTACCTTCCAGCAGGTTGTGTTTCTATTTTAACATTTAATTCTTTGATTTTAGTTTATTACATGGTAAGAGATATGGGTCTAGGTTCTATGTTCTGCATGTAGATAGCCAGTTTTCCCAACATCATTTATCAAAGAAGTTATGTTTCTTCAGTGTATGTTTTTGGCCCTCTTGTCAAAGATCGAATGGTTGCATCTACTTGGGATTGTTCCTGCGTGCTCTATTCTGTTCCTTTTTCTTATGTCTGTTTTTGTCCTGATACCATGCTTTTTCTTATCGCTGTAGCTTTGTAATACAAGTTCAAATACGGGATCGTGGTACCTCCTGCTTTGGTCTTGTCGCTCAGGATTGTTTTTGCTGGAAGTACGGTCGTTCTTACTATATTGCTTCTCCCTATCCAGGAGCAGGGCATATCTTTCCATTTTCTGATGTTTTCTTTGATCTCTTTTTTCAGCATATTGTGGTTTTTGTTGTAGAGGTTTTTCACTTTTTTAGTTAGATTATTTTTTGAGTACTTAATTTTTTTGATGCAGTTGTGAATTATTACTGTACTAGGAGAACTACTGATTTTTGTGTATTGATTTTGTATCATACACCTTACTGAATTTGGTTATTATTGCTAAGATTCTTTTGGTGGATTTTTAAGGTCTTCTGTGTGGAGGATCATTTCATCTGCAAGTAAAGATAATGTGACTTCTTTCTTTCCTGGACATAGCCTTTTATTTTTTTTTTCCTTGCCTAATTGCTCTTGCTAATGTTTTGAGCACTGTGTTGAACATAAGAATTTTATAAAAGAAAAATGTCTCCAGTATTCTTACTACTACAGGATAACTGAGTCTAGCAAGTTGGTATGATTTTTATTTATTCCCTTTTAATATGCTTTTCAGATTTTTTTAAAATAGCTATAAAAGTCATACAAAATGTATGAATCTTTAGCTCTTTTCTCTTGACATCATTCTTTTCTGTAATGTTTTAACATTCCCCTGTTGATGAACATTTAGTTTGTTTTTCAATTTTGAAATTTTTGTATATATTTCCCATATAAGAATCGCCTTTTCAAATAAGCAGAGCGAAAATTCCTGGTGGGTGTATGATTAGGAGCTCCCAAAGGGCAGAACTGGGAAGTGAGTGAAGTCTGGTTGATGTCCTTCACCTCCTGGAGGCAGTTCCTTCTCTCTTGTACCTTTCTTACTGGCAGGTGACCCTTTATAAATTTCAGAGTTTCTGTTTTAAATACTCTTAATTCAGTTCGTTGGTGTTAATCACTATTGATACGCTAAATGAGTGATTTTTAAAAAGTCTTTCTGGCACTGAACTATGAAGTATTTATGATTCCAGTGGGATAATATAAATTTTAAGTTGGGTTATGTATATGTATTATTTCTGTATACAATAAAAGCTATAGCTGTCTGTTAGTATTCATAACTTTTAAAAGACTATCTTCAGAAAGTCATGTGACTTTGTGTTTTCTGAATGTTTGAATGTCATGCAATAGGCTCGTGAATATTAATAAGCCTTTTATAAAGTATCCTAGCAATCCACCAAGAAATCGTAACAATCTCTGATATATTTAAGTCTGTGTCATTTCAATTAATTCTGTAATTAGGGCTCTTACTACTTACTTTTAATTTTACTCTTTTTCCTTTGATTTTGTTGCTTCTGTCTTGAATTGTACGTCTGTTGCTTATACCCTGCTTTCTGTATTATTCCCATTTTGTTAAACTGATTTCTTTGGTTTCTGCTAATTGGCACAAATACTTCACTGAATGATCAGAGTCCTTTGGAAAGAACAAACAAGAATATTTAAATCTTAATTTAAATATTAAGTTTTAGAAAATTGAATCATCATATACTCTTTAGTGAGTAATCTTAGAAAAGAGAGGATAGTTTGCTAACCATGTTAGTGTATGAAGAAGTACATAGGAGACTTCCCTGGGGGTCAGTACTGATTTTTATTTAGCATCAGAACTAGGATAAATAGAATTTATTTTGCTTTATTAATTAATTTTATTGATACATTTTAGACACACGTAATGATCACATTTGTCCTAGGGACTTGGTACCTGTGCATAATATATCTTGATTCTTCTTTTTTTTCCACTCCCTTCCCCTCCCTTCAACCCTTCTTCCTCTCTTTATTTGCGAAAGCTGTTTCCTTTTTTCTATTTTTTCTCTTCCCTTCCTTTCCCTCCTCCTTCCTCATTCCCCTTCCCATTAGAATATTTTTTTCCTATTTCACAATATCTATTACACATTTTGGTTCTTAATTACACTTTCAATTTCTCACACATGTGCTATTTGGATGTGTGCCCAATTTATTTCACTTTATAGTCTCAAGGTGCATCCATTTACCTATAAATGTCTGAATGCTTCCTCATGGAAGAATAGTACTCCACTGTATAAAAAAAATCTTTATCCACGCATTGGCTAAGGAACATTTGGGATGTTTGCAAGATTTAGCTATTATAAACTGTGCTGCTACAAACATTGATTATATATATTGCTGTGTTATGATGCTCTTAATTCCTTCAAGAAGATACCAAGAAAGGGAATAGCGAGGTCAAATAGAACTAGAATTTATGACCAAGTTTGGTTTCTCAACACAACCATGAAGTGGGCACTATAAACTTGCCAGGGATCATACCACAAAGATACTGATTTGGATGAATTTGAGTCTTACGCTTACAACTCAGGTGTCTGTGAGTTTAGGTTGATATGTGTGATACACATTAAGTTGCCAGATAATGATTAAGACTCAGGGTTTTTTGTTGTTGTTGTTTATTTGTTTTGCAGAGGGCCTCGTGTAGTTCATGCTCGCCTGGAACTCACTGTGATGATGCTCCTGCCTCAGCCTCCCAAATACTGGGATTGCAGGCGTGCACCATCACATCCAGCTCCAGAAAAATTCTTTATGGTCATTGGAGAGTAATTGTTTTAATGTGATGTTAATCAGAAGGGACACAGGAATTTTTAGGCATTTCCCTGAATTTTTTGAGTGATATGAAAGAAGTGGCATATGCCCCTCTTTGTTTCACACACGGGCTAGATAGGCACTGGTACAACTCACTTATTCCTATTCTGTGGTCCTTTTATTAAACATCAGAAGAGATGCTGGTGTAGGTAGTTATGTAAATATTTGTGTGTTGATTAAAAAATATTTTGTATACCTTGAACTATTTCAAACCTACAGAAAAATTAATAGAAAATAATAAACACTGCCATATGATCGCCTAAATTGTCAAGTCTTAGTTCCTTCCCACTGTTATTTCAAGACTCCCCTGTTCCCCAACCATCCCCAGTGGAGTGGCTGTTGGTTTTTGTTTTTGTAACCAAACATTGCAAATACTGTTCTGATCACTAATATGTGCTCCAGTTCCATCCCCTACCTTCTGTTCTTAGCTATGGCTACTCTCATTGAACATGAGTACTTTCACTACTTGATTGCATCGTGTTTGTTTTCAACCTAATGAGGACGAATAGCGTTGTCTGTCTAAGGAGCTACTGAGTGTTAAGAATCATCCTTTTTTTCCCTCATGTTGAAACTCAAGTACAACATTTAAAAAATACTTTTGAGCCAAGCCTGGACAGCTTAGTGACTTAGCAAGGGGATTTAGCTCAGTGTGAAGCCTCTGGGTTCAAGCCCCAGTACAGAGGGGAAAAATTGCTTTTATCATTTGGAGGAGCAAGAATTAGAAGCAAGCATTTGGAGGTGTAAAGGAAGAATTGTAGAAAAAGTCAAGAGATGGGACCTTTTTCTGAGTTGACGTTTTAGTTACAGTAGGTTTGAGGGGAGACATTTAACTTGCCAGATATCTATGTATTTCACAGAGAAAACATAAAACCACAATTAGACAAAAGATAGCTTTTTACAAAAATT